>OY856188.1:261321006-261538506 GCA_963693315.1 Diogma glabrata | reverse complement strand
TATAAAATTATAAAATTATAAAATTATAAAATTATAAAATTATAAAATTATAAAATTATAAAATTATAAATTATAAAATTATAAAATTATAAAATTATAAAATTATAAAATTATAAAATTATAAAATTATAAAATTATAAAATTATAAAATTATAAAACTATAAAATTATAAAATTATAAAAGTATAAAATTATAAAAGTATAAAATTATAAAATTATAAAATTATAAAATTATAAAATTATGAAATTATAAAATTGTAAAGTTATAAAATTATAAAATTATAAAAGTATAAAATTATAAAATTATAAAATTATAAAATTATAAAATTATAAAATTATAAAATTATAAAATCATAAAATTATAAAATTATAAAATTATAAAATTATAAAATTATAAAATTATAAAATTATAAAATTATAAAATTATAAAATTATAAAATTATAAAATTATAAAATTATAAAATTATAAAATTATAAAATTATAAAATTATAAAATTATAAAATTATAAAATTATAAAATTATAAAATTATAAAATTATAAAATTATAAAATTATAAAATTATAAAATTATAAAATTATAAAATTATAAAATTATAAAATTATAAAATTATAAAATTATAAAAATATAAAATTATAAAATTATAAAATTATAAAATTATAAAATTATAAAATTATAAAATTATAAAATTATAAAATTATAAAATTATAAAATTATAAAATTATAAAATTATAAAATTATAAAATTATAAAATTATAAAATTATAAAATTATAAAATTATAAAATTATAAAATTATAAAATTATAAAATTATAAAATTATAAAATTATAAAATTATAAAATTATAAAATTATAAAATTATAAAATTATAAAATTATAAAATTATAAAATTATAAAATTATAAAATTATAAAATTATAAAATTATAAAATTATAAAATTATAAAATTATAAAATTATAAAATTACAAAATTATAAAATTATAAAATTATAAAATTATAAAATTATAAAATTATAAAATTATAAAATTATAAAATTATAAAATTAAAAAATTATAAAATTATAAAATTATAAAATTATAAAATTATAAAATTATAAAATTATAAAATTATAAAATTATAAAATTATAAAATTATAAAATTACAAAATTATAAAATTATAAAATTATAAAATTATAAAATTATAAAATTATAAAATTATAAAATTATAAAATTACAAAATTATAATTTTATAATTTTATAATTTTAATATCATAATTTTTATATTAATTTTATAATTTTTATTTTAATTTTAATATTATAATTTTTATCTTATATCTTTTAATCTTTTATAATTTTTAATTTTATAAAAAATAATTTGTATTAAGGCATCGTCGTTGTTTCCATTTTCAAATGCAATTTCTGTTACTATATCCGAGGAACTGGCAAACATTTTCTATATTTATAATTATAATTTTATGTAAAATAACCTTGTATTACTTTGTAAATCGCAGACAACACATTAGAAGCCTGTATCAGTTAGAAGCCCTTAGATATCTAACTGCACTGGCAATATCAGTGGTATGTGATATCTCAAGTTTATGAGGGCCGTGAGTATGGCTATTCACTCACTCACATTCTTGCAAACAAATTCAGTGAGGACTGCAACGCAAAGTTAGATTAAATTTGGGATAGGTAAATTTCAAATCTAGCATAATGATTTCATACTTCATCAATGTTCAATTGTGGTGAAGTATAAAGTATCATCCCAACTATAAAAGTCATAAAATAAAAAATTCCTTATATCTTTATAATACTATAATACTTTCGAGGGTGATATTATTTGTGTTTACAAAATATTTAAATATTGCAACAAAATAATGTTACAGAAAATATAAATTTCATTTTAATTTTATATTTTTTATCAAATTTAAAGATATAAAAAGAAAATTTGCAAACAATAAATAAATTTTGTGTGACTTTAATAGGCATTTGATAATCACATACATCAGAAAAAGTTTTTCACAAAACAACAATAATATTTTTATTCGCCTACATATTAAAGTGTTGCTTTATTACTGTGATTTGCGGCCTTAAATTATCACTTTTCAACTATTTATTTTGTTGTCATAGCTACGTCCAAAAAAGTAAAAAGGATTTGTATTTGTTTAAATTCTATGAAAAATAGAAATTTTTATCAAAGCAACCCTCAAATTCAAAATTTCATTATCCAATTAAAATAGTTGTTATCATTTGTTGTCATAGCTACACAATAATTTGGAAAATATAATAAATATTTTGTCAACGGTTACTTGTTCCACATATTTTTATTTTAAAATTTATGAAAATTTATAATTTTAATTTAAAATAAACAAATTTTCTTAAAATACTTTGCTTGCGGCGAATAAAAAATAGTATATGATGCACGGACGTAAGCTATTTTGGACTTAATGTGGGTGCAAATCTCGGCTAGCGCCTCGATTTGAAAAACTCCTCATCCGTCCAAAATCTTTAGCTTTACGTCCTAGCATCATAATGTACTATTACAACGCGATAATAAAAATTGTTATTTAAAAATTATTAAATCGAGTGAAAATTTTAAATATAAAAAAAATTAAACTAAAAATTGTAAGATTTGTGGCACTGCATGAATATTTTTACAAGAGGAAGAGTAATGGAAATTGTATATATAATTATAACGATGGTGAATAAATAATACGTAAATTCTGATATTTGAGAATATTTCATCGCTGAGTTTTTGGATGCGATAAGTTCATAATATGGATTCCGTACGTGGAGTGACCATTTATTTTTCAAAAATCAAACTAGGGAAGACTTCGACTTATCAACTTTCTTTTGAAATAGTTTTTCTTTTTTAATGCATGTTTACTTTCTTTGAAAGATAAGAAATAGAGATTTATGTTTACGGTTGGTTGATTTTTTGTTTATATGAAAGCATTATCAGTAAATTTGAATAGTCCATGTAATCAGATTGAACGAAATTAAAGCCATGTGAATTAAAAAGCAGCTGTTATACTGAAACATAAGATGAGGTAAATGTTTGTGATGTCGTAAATGTTATAATGTTTTGAGTTAATTGTAACTGCCTTTCGGAAGACTCAACTTCGACTTTAAAGTTTCCATTTTTTATTTTGTCCAATAACATTTTTCTAGTTTGGTCAAAATCAACAACAAAATAAAACACACAGATAATAAAACATACAATGACATACATACTAGTAGCTTGTTTTTCGAACGATTAAAATGCATTAAAACGTATAACACTCCCTAACGGTAACAGTATCATTAAGTAACAGGCAAAAATTATTTTCAACAACGTTTAAATTAATTGTAATTATCTAGTTCTCTTTCAACTTTGTTTATTAAAATAAAAAATTAAATTAAAATATACAAACCACCAGGCGCACAAATAAAACTCACCACAAATCCACTAAATTATTATTTATCAATTAATAAGAAAATCTCAATTTAATTATCTTCACCAACAGTAAAACAGCGAAAAAAACATTATTTTAATTAAAAATTATTTAAGACTCATTTATTATTATTAATATAAACTTTCATATTTAGGGTAAAGTATTTAGGATTTGGAAGAAATACTTCCCCGTGTTAACTTAAAAATAATTGTCAAATTTGTTCACTGTTCTATAAAAATAATTTTTTATTTTTTTTTTGTTTAACGAAACTTTTTCCCCATATATATTTTGCTGAGCACAAGGGAATATTAAATGGTTAACAGATTTTTGAGGAAACTTTTAATTTTAAGAAATTTTATGATTAACTGCAAAAACAAAACAGAAATAAAACATCAGCGAATGTTGGATGATTTTAGTTTAATGATGTTTGGAATTTAAAAGAATTCATAATTGAAATTTGATTTATGTAGTCCAATTTGGACTAGGTCAAGTTTTGGTGTATTCGTGAACTCTGTAACATCGCTGGTTAAGTGTTAATGGATTACTCTTCCATGGGGTAGGACACAAGCAAAGAGTTCCAGAAGGAGTGCCATACTTATCTGGCACTTCTTCTGGATTTATTTAACCAGCGGTGTTAAGGAGTTCACCGAGACACCAACACTCGCCCTAAATCAATTCGGATCCCAATAATCAAATTTCAAATTTGAATTCTCTTAAATTCACGTATTGTAGAAAATGTACAAAGGATCGTTTGTGTAGACGTGGTGTTGGTTGACAAAGTGGTCTCACTAGCACTTTAACCATCTTAAAATGAGTAGGATTGGCTAAAAATCCACAAAAGTGTGAAACTAGTGAGGTTGGTAAAAAAAAATTAACATTTTTTGGAAATGATTTTTGTGGTCATAGAAATTTTTTGCGGTAGAGTTACAGAAGAGATATTCGTAGAAAAAGGGACAAACATACCTTTTTCATAATCACTAAAGCTTAAAGCTTTTCTGATGATAACCATTCTACAATCACAAATATCCATTATAAAATGGAAATTGCATTCGTCTACTTTGCTTCGGTCGGAGTACACTGCAACCATCTATTCATTAGTCAGAGCTCCAACCTTTTCATGGATGTATGTAGTTCCTAGTTCACAAAATGTTCCGCGCCGACAAAAATAATTGCAACTATCCTTACTAGTTTGTGGGCTTATGCATAATCTGCAATACATTCCCACATATCCTTTTTGATTTTCCCCACAGTCTCCTACTATTGGGGATGGTTTGATGTTAAGGCTAAGTGCCTTAACGGCTGCCGGCAAAAGAGTCTATCGGATAAGAGATAAATCATCTGGTTTTGGTAGTTTCACCTCAATCTAAAATGGACGGCTAAACGCGCTGGGGTAGATGACCATTGGGTTGAATTATTTTGTTTTTGGTCCAATTCTACTTCTATCCCGGTTTTTAAACCATCTGCATACAATTTGATTACATCATTACTAGCCTTGTACGTGTTTACTCCCCCAACTCTGCTTTCTTGCACAAACTTTGTCATCTTTGGGCAACTGAAAAGTCAAGGATTCTCTTTTCGATCTTTTTATTTCGAACAAGTCCCAGGATAAATCACAATGGTTTTCCTGAATCTTAACTTGCAAGGGGAGTGGAATTAGTCAAAGCAGTATCTCAATCGTTGCGGTGTGGGATGTTAGTTAGGATCATCTCTATAATGTTTCTAACTCCTTCTAGTATTGACCCGCGCTCGTTTGTGCCATGCAACTGTTCAATATGTAATGTTTGGTCCCGATATCATGGTATACCTCCAACTTCGGATAGCTGGGTTACACGCCCATGTTTTAGCAGCAAAATTTTTGCATTTTGCATACTGCAACAGAAGCTTGCTATTTAGAACTGCTACAACATATTTTGTCTGATATGCAGATATAACTGCTGCTCCCCCCCCCCCTTATGATAAAAGGTTTAATGTTAAGCTTGTTTATTTGTTAAATGGCAACAATGTAGTTTTACTTAGGTTGTGTTTCAGTTCAATATATATGTATGATTTATCAACCAGATTGTCATCCCTGTATAATTTAACAGCACAGAATGTCTCCTCGAACTAGCCTCGGACGATTATGACAATGTAAGCCGCAAAACCTAGTGCATTTGATGACCTAAAATAACCAGAAATTCATCCACCACTAGAAACCACATG
This sequence comes from Diogma glabrata, assembly GCA_963693315.1. Lineage (NCBI taxonomy): Eukaryota > Metazoa > Arthropoda > Insecta > Diptera > Cylindrotomidae > Diogma > Diogma glabrata. The sequence goes on along the minus strand of OY856188.1, from coordinate 261,532,898 downwards.
AGGGGCTCTCTAGTAGAACCAAGACTTATATTAATATCAAAAGCTTTAGTTACTGTTTCCCTAGTTTTCAAAATTTCACACGTCATATGTTAATATTTTTAACATTTTTATCGTTGACAAAGTGAGGTGTTGTTTAATACTTCTTCAATGTCTAGAAAAATACAGATAGCAATTTCAGTGCGTTTTTCGTTAATCTTCCCATTCTGTACGCGTTTTAGGTATCTTTCAAGGCGTTTTGCCAGGGTACAGTGCTGCGATTATGGCAAATTGTGAGTTTAAAACTACGAAATTATTTCATCAATAAAAATTTATTGGTTAGCACCGTCGTCTATTCTTTCTAGCTTACGGATTGATGAAATTCTGTACTTCTGATCTGAATTTAGATAGCCCCTGGCTTCACTAAATAGTATCGGTCTGCTCTTTTACAATGGTAGCTGGGCAGCTGGTTTAAAATGCTTGGTGATTGCAAAGTTTATTTTTTTTTCAGTTCAGCATGTATTCCAATATGAACAGAGGTAACTGCGTCTTTAGTACCAACTAATTTGAACAAATTTCTTGTATAAGCGAAGAAGGAGGGTAACTCTTCCCTCACCTACGGACATTCTTCCCTCTTCTGTAGTAACATTTGTTATGCTACCGTACATGATCATTATCACCGTCTCAAACGCTTTAATTTCTATTTCCTTTGTCGAAACGGATGCCGATGTACTTCGTATACGTATTAGTACGTGAGTAGATTAATCTAAATTTTCTAGCTTTTAACCAAATACCTCGAGTTCTGAGCTTACGGCTTTGCGAAAAATTTCTCGGTAAACTTCCTGGCACTCCTGGGGAAAAGGTTGCAATCTTGTGGGGGACCGAGATGTTATGTCATAAATGAATATCAGGCCGGTTTGAAATGCAAATCTCCATACCTGATTTTGTGATTCCAGCTTATATTACGAAGCTGTTTTCCCCGTAAAAATTCATTTGTCTAAGCAACTGTCGTCTACGTGAATAAATGCATTCAATGCAACTTATCGTTTCTTTATTTATTCGTACTAGGAGGGCCCAGCGTGCTTCGCTACGCTTATAAATAAAGTTTTTGCGTAGAAATTTTGTTGACGTAGAAGCAATGATTTGGTAATGAGAAATGCTAGCATATAGTTTTAATTTTTCTTTTTAAATATATGAATGAAAAATAATCAGAACTCTAGCTGATCAGTTCGGATATATGAAAAATTAGCGATCAAATAAGTTAGAGATCAAATAAGCTTACTTGAAAACTTATTTGATCGCTAATTTTTCATATATCCGAACTGATCAGCTAGAGTTCTGATTATTTTTCATTCATATATTTAAAAAGAAAAATTAAAAATTATATGCTAGCATTTTCATTACCACTTTTTGAAATCATTGCTTCTACGTCAACAAAATGTCTACGCAAAAACTTTATTTATAAGCGTAGCGCAGCATGTCGGGCCCTCCTAGCATCTATTATCAAGAGATGCATCACGTACATCAACACTCATACCATTATCACGTCGACGATACAAAGGATAACCATTCACAGATTCTTTAGTATTTTCAGAAAAAGGTTTTGGAAAATTCTTACTACATTAACCATCTCTCATACAAACAGAATTGGGATGTAGAGCACCACATGGTCCATGCATCATATGACGTTTCACATATTCATGTAATTTAGGAAAAAGAATGGGATCAGAGATTTCAGTACATAAAAATTTATTAATCATTTCATTTCCATCAGTTCTATCTTCATCTGACAAATTTAACAAACACATCAGGCAGGAATTAAAGCACCAGTACGATGATAAAACATATTATGAATTTTAAAATGATAAATACCACGTGCAATTCATTTCTTCATCCACAACATTCATTTCACCATTAACACCATTCGTTCATGACACCATTCCTTTATGAAGAAAAAAGAGAACAAAATTTTCACATTCATTCACTTCAATGTACATAAGAATACTAAAAAATTAGTGAAGGAATTGTAATTTGGTAAATTTGGTGAATAAACTTATAAATTACATAAGCATTTATTATTGTCTGTATAAAATTTCTACTTACCTAACTCCTAACCTTACCTAACTCCTTGTCTCACCTAACTACTGACCTAACTACTTACCTAACTCCTTACCTTACCAACCTCCTTACCTTACCTAACTACTTACCTAACTAGTTACCTAACTCCTAACCTTACCTAGCACCTTACCTTACCTAACTACCTACCTAACTACTTACCTAACTCCTTACCTTACCTAACTCCTTACCTTACCTAACTACTTACCTAACTCCTTACCTTACTTACCTCCTTACCTTACCTAACTACTTACCTACTTTATTTAAAAATCAATATAGGGTCCGCGTTGAACCACGAACCTTTCTCACAACCCACTACATTGACAATGAAAACGAAACGTTTTTTATGTTCTAGCTAAAATACATTTTAATATATGCTTAATATATTCTTTTCAGATAATCCAGTTGTTTCAGTCAAATCGAACACGGCTATTATGAAATATTTCTCTATAGCAGGCTACAGACCTACAATCAATTTGTCAATCAATTCGAAAACGAAAATAAACGAAATAAAACTTAGTGTAAAAATCCCCTAAATTTTATTTCGTTTATTTTCGTTTTCAATTGATTGATAAATTGATTGAAGGTCTGTAGCCTGCTTATCTTGTTTTGCACAGAAGGAACAAATCAATTTTATGAATTGTTTGTTTAATTTCTAATCAATAGAAAATATTTAAAAACAAAGAAAAACAATAATTAAATCAAAGAAATTCAAAGAAAAATAATAATAATAAAACAACAAAGAAAAATAATACGTCTATCCTCTCCGAAAGCAATGCATAAACTATATTGAAATTTGAAAAGAAAATATAAAATACTAAATAATAATAAATATTCAATTCAAAAATACATTTTAATTCGTGTATAACTTTTTTATTTATGATCCGATTTGTGTGAAAAATCTTTAAAATCTAAGTTACACTAATATCAGTTAGAAGTGAAAATTTGAAGTGAATCCATCTTCAAATAAAAAAGCCTTAGGTTCCTCAAAATTTTTCGTTAGCGTATTAATATATAAGATTATTTGCTCACCCGGACCGGAATGTTATTTTTTTATTGATTTGGTATCTCATTTTGTGTGATGTTGATTCATGAAATTTTCTTGATATTTATTTGGATTTTTGGTAATTTGGAGTCAGTCAATGAGTATTATTTGAACAAACATTTTTGGATTTTCTTTTAATTTGCTTTCTATTTACGCAAAACCACTTGCAGGGTGTTAAATTAAATTTATAGCTCAAGATTATAGAAAAATTTTCATTTGATTTTTTCATTTTACATACTTGCAATTTTATATTTACTTTTTTTTGGCTTTAATTAAAAAAAATATTTTAATTTAAATTTTATTCATATATATATAGATTCAAAACTTGTGTAGCATGATGACTCGAATATATAAATTTTTCCTCAAGCAAAATCGCACAACGCCCCTGTGTTTAAATCAATCTTTTGTGATGGAGATGTCAACTCATATTGAAAGACAAAACATACTCAAATAGTAGTTTTTATTCTCCTTATTTTATTTCACGGGATTGAAATTATGGAAAATAAATAATGATGGGAAACCCAATATTTTATTATTTTTAGCACTGCCTGCCATAAAAATAATTAATTTTTTTGTTAATATCAAAATAATGATAATTTGAACGAAACAGAAAAAGACAGTAGCAATAACTTTAAAAAACTGCATTACCGATCAATTTTTTAAAATTCGTAAAAAGAAATGTATATGATTTTTATGAATTCATGAATAAAAAAACAATAATTTAATGGTATTTAATAAAAATTAAAAAAAAAACAATAAAAAAATGTTCCACTCCAGGAAATGAAATCTCGACCTATAGAACCTCAGTCGACCGCGATATCAATATTGCAATTTGAAACGTTACGAACGGATATAGGTATTTTATATTTAAAAATATATACGTGATGCATGAAAATAATAACTCGAAAATATAAATTTTTTCCCATACAAAATTGTACAACGCGCCTAAGCAAGTTTCCACTTCAAAAAAGATTTGTTTTTGGTAAATAAAATTCCATAATTGTTATTATACTGTTCGTCAGTAGATTGTTGGAGAACTATAAAAATTTATCGGGCTGTAATGTGTCTTCTTAGTGAGTCTACTTATAATTTGAAGGAAGCTATATATGTACTATTTTGGTAGTTACAGTTTAATCCGTGTCATATTGGTGTGTGCGATGATCTTGGTTTCATCAGCCTTTAGGGTAGTCTAGGTCCCAGTTCCTTGTTTCGTCTATTTAAAATGTGTTTATATAGTTTCAAGTGCGTGCATGTCTGATTATTTTGTACTGATCTGGAGAAAAATACTTCTTGAGCTTACAAGGCTGTAGTTCGTTGGAATAGAAACCTCGCTAGTGTAATGGAGAACTGGGACCATTGAAAACACCAATGAATCAGGCCAGAAGCAGGCCGCGCACCTAGCGAAGTTGATAACCCTGAACTAGCTTCAGCATGTGCATTTGAATTTACCTCACCCCCTTGTGCCACCCCAGCACAAATAAACAGTGTGCACGTATTTTGAAAAGAATCCAGATCAGAAACAAAACAAAGTGCAAAAGAAAAGGAGACTCTTGCGGCCTTCAACGACGAAGAAGCCGCGACCGTCACGAACACCCCATTATTATTTGGTATTTATATAAGTTATTAAGTAAGCCTGTATATAACCCTATACAAGCCAAACAAATACAAGAACATATATATTATATAATGAGATATTTGGCTTGTATATTATTTTTTGTAAATAATAAATTTTTTGGTTAAAGCCAATAAATAAAACAATATTTTAATAAAAAATATTGTTTTATTTATTGGCTTTAACCAAAAAATTTATTATTTACCAGAACATATATGTATTTATACAATACATGAAAATGACTCACCCCATAATTGATCCGGATCCCACTCCTTATCATCCCACGCTCTTCCTAGCCCACCATTACTGGTGTATCCATGTTAATCTTAATAGTACAGCAATTACAATAGAGACATCAAGGTGACAATTAAGGTTGATAGGTGAATAAAATTGGTTGGATTGTTGAATAAGGGTATTGGTGCTGATGGTATTAAATCCAATCGTGACAATGATAAAAACGTCAATATCAAACAAAATAAAACAACAATAGTGGCATCCAAAAATGAAAACGGCGGTTGTTTAATAGCAGTATCTAAAAAAATGAAACTCTGTTGATTGCTGAACGGAATGAAGGTCATGGAAATTTCCATTCGTGGCAACGATGACAACGCTTAAATGTTATTTAAGAAATCAGCTTTTCTCCATTCAGTCTTTATGTATACACAACACAATAGTTTTTTTATTATTACTAACTTTAAGTTATATAAAACACAGTTGGTTTTGATCAAATTGTTTGCCAATTTTTTACAAAAATAATTTGCAGCAAAAAAAGGATACAAAAACAATGTTTAATCTTAGTGCTCATAGCTAGAGCAACTTTTTGATATGGAATATTTAAATAAATACAAAATACAATACTATCAAAAAAAATAAATATTCTACAAAAAAACTTGCTTAAATTTAACAGAATATAAATTATTTTAAACTTCGAACCTTAAGGTTTTGACTATATTCACGAACTACCTTGTACAGAATGTACTAAGAAACAAACAAATTTTTTTCAGTATCGTTTTTAATTTGACTACACTAAACGCTTTGACAAAAAAAATTCCGCACATTCTTTGTTCCACTGATTTTTTTTATCTAATTTAGTTTACTAATAATTTTGGAACTAAAGACATTTTATTAAAAAAAATCTGATAGTAATTAACTAATTTTCCTATAAATTTTGCTACTTAACTGAATTATTAATATACAAAAAATTGGATAATCCCAAAATGTATTTAATATTTAAGCAAACCATTAAACGTTAAATCAATTTGACAATCATCACGAAAACAATATTAGCCAATTTTAAATAGAATTTTTAATGCCAACTCACTTTGAATAATAATTGACAACTCGATAAATTACCAGTCGGATTCTCGTATTTATAATTATTATAAACATTGAAATCGATGCGTTCGCAATCTATGTTTTAATAATTACGAATATTATGGTTGAAAAAAAATGTAAAAAAAACACAGTCGCGACTGATAAAACATCCTCATAACACTGGGCACGCAGTTCCTCGATTGCTTCCTGCTGGTAAATTACTAGCAGGTCCAGTGATCATTACACTTTCGGAACTTGTTCGACCTTACCCTATTGGTCTGCACTTAGCCTGATCTTAGAATAAAATTCTGCCACAATTACCTATTAAGCGGTGTTGTTTACTACCGCCTACGAGGTTCGTTGTACTGATTTTCTTCACCGCATTCTTATGTGGATAGGTGGGCTTTTGAGGCCCCTTTTAAACCCTTCATTTTTTAATCGCTTGGTCTAAACTCATTCGCGAGGAAACTCAAGTACCACATATCACCTGGTCAACCGCGCCTCAGTGGTTCATCCAGTTCCTGGTTTTTTTTTATAAATTTTTAAAATTTAAAAGTTTTTGAAAACTTTATTTTGAAATATTCTTGTAATTTTTAGAAATTTGTGAAGTTTGTGGTACATATTTGAAATTTTTAAGTTTGTGATTTTTTTTTAAAATTTTTATCTCTTTCGAAATTTTAGTTTTTTTTTTTTTAAATATTTTAGTATATTTTAAATTTTTGAAAATTTGTGTAATTTTTTTGAAATAATTTTGTAATTTTTATAATTTTTATATTTGTGAAATTTTTTTGGAATATTATTGTTTTAAAATATTTTTGTAATTTTTAAGTTTGTGAGATTTCTTTTTGAAATATTTCGCTGGTTTCTGCATAATATTTTAAATATGTGAAATTTTTAAATTCGAAATTCTTGGCAACTTTGTTGTTTTGAAATTTGTCCTAGCATTTTATTTTAGTCAAAAGTTTATTATGGGAAGTTTTTCTTCTCATTAGTTTCTTTTCCGTGCAAGATCAGTCAATCTCATCCGAGACCAAATTAATTTGCAAGATATTTTTCGTGTTGTATGTCTTTCAATCGTCTGATAGACCTTTAGTCATTAGGTTGTTTACACTTTTATGCCACCTGCGGTCAGCGGTCACTCATGGGACGTTGTACTCAGACCTTTTAATTGTCTGGGGGACTTTGGAGAAACCTTCAATCGTGCATACCAATCATCTAGAATTCGGTCACGAATTAAAGAGCTGACCGCAGAATCCTTTGCGCAAAACGTGACCTGCTACAATATGCGTGTTTGGAAACGTTCTGTTGTGCCAACATCGCCGACATCGCCGACATCGTCAAAATTTCGTAGAGTGACGTCGGTAAACAATTAGGTATCAAATCTTTTGTTTGGAGGTGTTTCATGTATTACAATTAACATCAAACCACAAAACGTTTAACCATTATGGCGTACTGGGAACAATAGATTTCTCTGTATCGGATAAATGGCTACCGAACACAAACATAAGAAAAGCAATATAGGAGACGTAAGTAGTTAACTTACGGTTTATATACTAACCAGCCATACCAAACGAGTAAAAAACCGTTATAACTGAAGTTATGTCAATTAATAAGATTAACTAGTATGGCATTCCTGAAAGAGAAATAAACTTTATGCATTTAAGGTTGCTCAAGTAATTATGAATAACTTTTGCGAAAGGTAAACCGAAAACAAAATATTTTTGAGAACAAAGTCACAAACATAACTCTTAACAATTTCATCAGAGTATAAAAATAATAATCATAATCATTGTCTTATTCCTTTATCTTCTTAACGATATAAAAAAAAATATATATTTTTTTTTCTTTTCCTTATATACTTTAAGATAATAAAAATCAGTGATGCAGAATTTATATTAAAATAATAAATGAAACGATGATAATATAACAACAACAATTTACAATGAAAATCACTTAAAAAGAAAAGAAAAATTTTACTGTTATTTTATTTATTTTGTATAGGAAATTTTCTTAAGGAGATTTATTGTTTAAAATATATATAATATAAAGGAATGAGCAGGAATTATGAATAATAATTATAGAAATAAAATATTTTCTGCTTCTCTATTTTGATTATGATTGTTTAATGTCAAAAATTCAAAAAAAAAAAAAAAAATAATATAAAATTGTCGTAAAAAAATTCTATTTTATTGCTTACAGTGATTTTTAAAACGCGAATTTAATTGTCCTTGTTTCCTGGCAATAGAAAATATGTAAAGTTCCTATGAACTTCATGTTAATTACAGTCGAAAAATTATGATAATTTCAATAAATAAAAAATACAGAAACAGCGTGAGTCTGGATGGATCACTATTTTCGTTGGTTGATGGGTCCCTTCCTGGAATTTTTTGGGTGTAAAAGACAGAAAGAATTTTTTGAATATGTTCATTATATTCATACATTATAATATGTAGAACTCACTATATTCTTTAATATAACCAAATTATTAATTAAGTCTTGACACTTATCTACCTTCTACTTATCATCAACAGTCAACACTTGTTGTAAAACAAAATAAAATAACTTCTTATAACCAATTTGTTTTTTTCAAATACCAAATATAAATGAAGATTAAATTTCACCCAAACATTCCTCATTTAATGGGTGCGGAAAAAAAGTAAAAACACAATACCGAACAGAAACAGAAAGAAAAGAGGGAATCACTTACAAGAAACAACTTCTCCGAACTTATTTATTTTCCATCGATTATGTAATTCGAAGTATGTAATCTTGATTTATACGATACAATTTCTTTTCGTATTTTTACTATTTTGATCTAAAGCATAAAGAAATACTGTTAAGAAAATTGCAAAATAAATTATCACCTTTTGTTAGACTAAATTAAAGGTTAAATCGAACATCATCAACACCAAAATGATAAATTGATGAATTGAACAATGAAAGACGCAGTACGTCGTCGTATGTTATTGAAAGGAAAATGGATTGAGTTTTTCTATCCAATTTTATTTTGTTTTATTTTTGTTTTTCTATTTCATTTTTAGATTCTCAGTTATCAAATTGAAATAGAAATTGGAATTATTTGATTAAAATTGTAATGATTTTTTTTGGGGAGATGGGAGAGAATGATGTATGTGACATGGAGACATTTTCTTAATATAATTATTGAGGTTGAAAAATAGAAAGGTAAATAAATACGTAAAAGCTTTGAGTAAGGAAAAAATTTATTGATGGATTTTTTATAAAATTATTTTTTTAAGAACAAATAAAAATGTGAAACGTTTAGGATAGTTCGTTGATCCTTTGCTTAGTTTCAATCAATAGAAACATGTCAAAAACTTATTGGAAAGAGATAAAACTAATTTAAACATAAACTATTTACTACCATAGATTGTGTTGCTGTTTGGTTTCTTTAATCCTTTAAATAATTATGAAGAGGTCACCAAAGTAATTAAGGTATCACAATAGTTTAAAACTCCGGTACCTAATACCTGCACAAAAAATCGTGTGCGAGACTCGATTTAGTATATGATAAAAATGATGAATCAGGCTTGCGAAATTTTGTTTGTTACTTCTTGTTTGACCAACAATCAATATCTTGCAACCGTCACATGACGGTTTGAAAAGTTGTAATCTGGGGATACAGTTAAGATCCGAGATATGGTAAAAGAACACCGACAAAAAAAAACCAGTACGGCCCTTGCCAAAGAAAATCTCTAATATAAAAAAAAAACTTAGAAGACCATGATGGTCTTCTAACAATTCAAAATAAAATTCAAAGAATTTAATAAAAAAAATTAATAGAAAAAGAACTTTACTTAATTTCGTTGATGGTGGACTTCAATGTTGGCAGCGTCTTTCGTCCTTGTATGACGCTGCACATAAAAATGTATCCAATATCTACTGTATCCAATGTTTCCGTAAATAACAGGAGTTGTATCAATCCAACATAATTTAGGCTTCAAAAAGCGTATATATATATTTCATTGTATTCTTACTACCGATTTATTATACTCCTCAAACCAACAATACAACAATCATAATTTTCGTTTCATTTATCTTTCTTTCGATCTTTATTTGGAAGATATATTTTTTTATTTTAATATAATTCACACCATGTTTATTGATAATTTTAGCCTTTTAATTCAAAATAAAAAAATAAAATACGACATTTTGCTTTTAATTATCTAAAATAAATAATTTTTTTTTCCTTTATTTTGTTTTGATTCACCAAAAAAGGCCACACTATAATTTATTATTATTCACTTAACCGTTCGGATGACAAAAATTATAAAATAATATAAACACTAAAATTCGTTCGAGAAATTTATTATTTATAACAAAACAGACTTATAACAATGTTACATTTCTTTTTAATTACATTTCAATTAATTTGATCTACAACTAATGACATTTAACTAATTTTATTTAAAATTTTAATCATAGCCCGATAAGTGAATTTCTTTTAAAATTCAATTTATAACCTAAGAGAATTTTTCATTGATCTTGTAAACTAATAAATCACGAACTAAATATTGATTTTTCTATTTAATATCAAACGTGGACTGCGAATATTAATCACGAAGTCTCAAAAAGAATTTAATTATTATCATTTAAATATAAATCGCGGATTAACATTATTTTTCAAAAATGCCTACTATAAATAGGACTTTAATATTACCTAAATGAAGGAGTAAAAGAGATGATTGCATGAAACAAACATCGTTATTCATATTGTTATTTCGATACATTTACCAAAAGAAAACCATTTACGAAGCCACAGGTTATTCCATCTACCACACAAACATCTTCTTGTTGGTTTATTAACACGTGAAACATGCACAGAATTTATAAACACCCTTTTCTTCATTTAAGAATACAAGTAAAAAGAACTAGAGATGTTCATGTATTGCAACAATTCATTTCTATCTCTGTTTCGATTTTCGTATGTTGTTTCGTTTTTTTTTAATCGTTTAATTTTTTTATTTTATATTATTTTTTGGTCTTCTATCAGGAGTCTTCTATCAAGATAAGCTGCAAATTGATCTTTTTTGATAGAAGACTCCTGATAGAAGTATGTCCAAACGTTTAACGCAACCTTTTTGTTTACATTTAAAAAAAAATAAAAATGAAACAAAAACAATAAAAAATGTACTACGTCATCAGCGTTACGCTCGTATAGAAGGATAGGCTCACGGCTATTATATTATGGATTGAACTAATTAAACTATGTAAATGCTCTATGTAAATTTAAAAATTTCACTACTTAATTTAAATACAAAAAACGTGAATTGAAAATAAATTCATTAAATTTTGATATTCACGAGAATGATTTTACAAAAAGCAACAAGAGACAGAAGCTATCTCTCGCGTTCTATTTATAGTATCAAAATATTGTAACATTAACTGTTAGCATATTTTAATGACTAAAAATCCACTAAGGAATTTGTATCACTAATTTGCATTAGAAAAAATGGAGAAATAATTTTATAAAAAAAACCATTGATTACGAAACAACTGTAGGAAATCATACATGGAAATAACGCGATTACGAATTAATGATATTGCACAACTATTTTATGATAATTTTATCGCGATTACGATTACAAATTGAATATAAAAATTATATTGGGAAATAGCACACAACTGTTTTATGATAATCTTTAAACGGAAACTATTGTAGATGACGGTGACCACGGTTTGAGTATAAGAAACTATGTTTAAAGGAGAAACGAAAGTAATTATGAAAGTTTCTGTTAATGTAAATTTAAAGCGTATGGGAAAGTGGGTCGACTCTCATTTACGAAGTTTGAATTACACTTCATAACACTAGGTCTGGACCTAGGTCTTAACAGGTATTTATGTGTTGTTGTGACACATATTCTAAACCCTATGACACAACACTTTTTATTTAAAAAAAAAAAATATCTGAGGAATGTAAGCCCGCCAAAAGCTTGGATTTTTGGAAGGATTTTATAGCCCATCTCGCTTGGTTGTGGGTGAAGATTGTGTTGGGTAAATGATCTGCAGCCCTTTTTTGTTGTATGATCTAGAAAACGTACGTCTTCGTTGGGATTTTCTTCCGTGCTTCATTTTATTGAATCCTATTGAAGTGGTACCGTACCATTTTGTTTGCTGATTGAGCCTCGAGAGATTGTATGATCAGATGATAATTTTTGCAGTCGAGCTGCAGTAGGCAGACTATCTATCGTATTGTCTGAGTTCTTAACTATAATTGGTTAGAGCTACTCGGATAACTCGGTACTGTAGTCAATTATTTGTTATTTTTGCTCTATTGAAGAGCTTATGAACTTTATTCCGCTTTAAGATACCATTCCACGTCTCTGCATCTCTTGGATTGAGCTATTGGAGTATTTAGGTTGTATGCTTTATTGATAATTTCTTGTAAATTGTTTGCTGCAAAGTGCTGCAAAGCTCAAATGTGGAGTTGATACTGCTGCAACTATTAACATTATTATGAAGATATGTTGTGTAAAGTTCCTAGTTTGTTTGTTTCGGGTTTTGAAAGTGCTGGATGCTCTTTGGGTATTGTTTTATATTGAGACATATATAAGCATGGTCAGATATAGAAGCTTCTTTCAAGACATGCCAGGTCTAAATGTGGTTATCAATGTTTATGCTAGTCATAGTAAGGTGAAGACTTCCTCACTTCTGATTGCATTTTTAAATGTAGGCTTACTACCTTTGTTTGCAATAAACATAGTGTTTGTTTTGGTTGTAAGATCTCTGCAGATAATTTAATTCATTGAAAAAAAAGAAAATAATTCAGGTGTTTGTTGAAAAGAATCGCGGTTCTCGGTTTTTTCTTCTCTGAAAAGTAGACCAGTTTGGTATTTTTGTTTGTCGGTAGACCCTTTATTTTTTGATATCTGCTTGCGGCTTCTGTATGAACGTAAGATCGTGAGCATCCTGTTGAACTAACCGGTTCAAATTATCTCAGGTCGTTTTTGACCTGTGCAGATTAATTTGGATGCAACTTAACTTAGGTAATATATAGATTTTTATCTATATTGCACAGATTTACTGTCTGTAAATAGGATAAGCTTATAGATAAATGGCATGATTCTTGAGTATAGTTCTAGAGTAAGACATGGTGCACAGTTTTGGTGTTAGTTTATGTAATGCATTTGAAGAAGTATCGCTCTCATCTAACATTTTATTCTTTCCATACAATAGTTATTTTAAATAGCAAGGAACACTGGTCAACCACAACACGACCCTATGTTGCGGTAAAGCATTGAATAAACCTGAGGGGCCTCTGTTCTTCAGAACTCAGTACTAGTGATCAAGCATCATCTTGACAATGCTGAGCTATCAGTGTACGTCACCTAGGACCTATCGGCATGGGTGACCCTACCGTTGTAACTGCTAAGATCGTTGGGTCAATTGAGTTTCTTTACTGCGTCAAAGTGCCAAGTCCATCGACAGGGTTATTATTTGCATTTAATAAATATTGAACAACCACAAACTTATCTAAATTGGATACCTTGACAACAATTTTATGATATTTGTATGACCTAATTTCTATTATTGAGGTAGGTCAAATAAAATATAAAACTGATTTACGGAGTTTCTTACGGAAACATAAACATTGGTTTTTGATTTTCATCTTAATATGTATGTCTGAAATAGGATAGTGAACTATTTATATGGTTTTGATTCTAAATATAGAGCACTAATCGAAATAGGGCCGGTCGTTACAAAGAAATAACCATGGTATGATCTTAAATATATTTTTTCTAAACTCACACTCAAAAAACATGTACTATATCCAATCGAAATGCAGTCGGCTCAACCTCAACATGCGCGCAGATAAGGTACGAAATAGAATAGAGCTACGAAATGGTTTTAACAACTGTGCAGTTATACAACGATGTTGTTGAGACACTTACTTAAATTTTTAATTGTTCGAATAATAAACCGTTAACTTCGAGATGAGCTTGTCATTACTTTTTTCAGTGCAGTCACTACATATTTTTTTCAATGCAAAAATGAATTTTCAATCAATTTGTATTTTTAATTATTTTATGGCTGGTGATAGCCAAATGCATTGCTAACGTTTTCTAGAAAACCTTAGACTACTTAACGATTTTTGTGTGTTATTCTTTGTTGACAATGGCAAATAATATTCGAATTGTTATCAATTGGATGTTTTGAATTTAACAAATTAGAAATGGTCGTAGTAATATCGATTTGCTTACATTTATGTTACCCGAATTGGTAAATTCATATTTCCGATTTTTCTTGGATTCGCAAAAAGTTTATTCATAAATGCTTCCGTGAACGTATTGACGGTCATCAAATATATCAGCAACGTGTTGAAAAGCGATCATTTTGGAACTTTAGATGAAGCAGCGCCAGCCCTAGAAGTAAGGTGTTAAGAGAACACGAGAAATAGACAGTACAACAGCACATATTGAACCAACGCAAAGAGGCGCATATTTTAACCGCGTTCTCATTTTTTATTTATTTTAAAGTGATTTATTTACATTTAAATAAAAACAAGTGAGAAGCCCAAAGTTTGCATTTAAAACGCTTTTAAAAAAATTAGCGATACTTTTATATAGTATTTTTAATTTCAATCCAAAATTCAACAGCCAAATTTTAAATACATTCAAAAGATATAAAAAAACAAGAAAATCATTTATAAATATAGAGAATAACAGAGGTTCAAGAGCAGATCCCCGTCGCACACCACTTAGAACTTTGACATCTACGGAAATCGATTCAGTAACACGTACAAACTGAGTTTTGTCAGATAAATAAGAGAAAATGAGCTGGACAGCAACGTTGGAGATACCAAAACAAAGTTTAAGTTTTCGGAGAAACAACTTGGGCTTACCGATTCAATAGCTTTAGAATAATCCAGAAACGTTATGACCGTAAGCAATGACAAATAAAGAGGTTTATATATTTTTCATTATATATTCTTAATAATTCAGTTATGGTGTTCTGAATCCTGACTGAAGAGGATTCATCAGATTTGTACAGAGTTTTAATCGCTCCTTACATCACTCCTTTACTCCGTTCTTTCAGGGCGGGTAACTTTAAAAAAATTTAACACTCCCAAATACAGGAGTAGAAAATAATAAAACTCCTAAATTGAAATAAACATTTTCTTTCAAATACTCACATAGTTTATTTTTGCTTCAAAATTGATACTTTCCAACGTAAAAACAATAACTTTTGTGAATGTTTTGCTTAATTTTGAAAGTAATAAAAAGGATGACGAAAAGGTTTCAATTGTTTTCTTTTGCAAATGAAATGAAAGAAAATAAAATAAAAACTCCAAAGGAGTAAAATCGAAAATTTTAAATTTTGTTCTCTGAGGAAGAACGATTTTGAAATTATAAACATTTCAATTTATTAATACAATTTTGAAAAATAAAAATGTAAGTTCTGGATTATTACTACCTAGGCAAAGCTCAGTTTGCGTCTTTTGCCTTTGTGTATCAGGTTTTTAGTCTATCTCTAAAGCATGATAACCGCGATACAATTGAAACACACTAAACTAAAATTGTCGAGTTTACTAAAGTAAACTCGTTGTCTAAAATTTAAAAATAAAATAAAAATAAAAAAACAATAAAACTTCCTATCTTAAATTTTCACCGCAAAAATATAAACAAATACAATCTAAACAATTTAATGACAAACACCACAAGGAAATGGCATCCTTCTGTGAATATCATCTCTAAAAAAATAAAATTGAATAAAAATTATTCTAATTCGTTTATCGGTTTGTTATTCTTCTATTTTTTTACGATATCATTCCTTTGTGATTTTTTTTGTTATTTTGTTCTAACGATAATGATCAATAAATCATCAGAAATATAAAAAATTAAATCATAAAAAAACAAAATTGAATATAAACCTAAACCCCGACCCCTTTCGCAATTGTTCCATGTTTTGTTGTTGTCTAACTTCCCAGATCATTTTAGTTTCTATATTTTATTACTCGTATCAAGAAGCAGCCAAAAAAGTTTGGAAACATAAAAAAATGGATATAAAAAATAACATGATCGTAAAAATTAGTCTATTGTCGAATGATTTTAAAAAGGACATTTTTTTACGTTCATATTGTGATTAAGGAGGATTGAATGAAATCGTTAATCTATCGTAATTTTAGGGCATTTAAACGGTTTTTATTGAATTTATCTTTACAGGGATTTGGGTGAAAATTAATGCGAACTCATTGTCTGGTGTTATTCCAAGTAAAATATGTGTTTTTCTTGTTCATAATTTGTTAAACAAACATGAATCAAAGAACTTACGTTATTGTTATTTTTTATTTTCATCGACGTAATTTTTATTTTTGTGGAACTAGTTGTTAAATGCACACCTTCTTCTTTTAGCAATATACTTTTGATAAATTTTGGTCCTTCGAGCCGAATTCATGATCGTGTCAATATTGAACAAAGTGAAACTTATATAATTGTTTTTGTGTTCAAATTACGGACATCGAAACTATTCCTCATTCAACTTTTAAAATCCTTGTGTACAGTTGTTGGTTTATAAACTAAAGAATTATGAAGTTTTGTACCAAGATAGTTTTTTAAACAAAATTAAATAAATTTTTTGGTTTTCTTTGTTTCGAATTTCGAAAATAGAAAACAATTTATGTTCTTTTGTTAGACATTAATATCTAACCCTGAACTTGTTTTTGAATTTTCTCCTATGTAAAATGTCCTAAGATATATTTATGACATAATTATGAATTATGAAAAAGATTAAATTGAATTATTATTTAAATATGAAAATCAAAATACATTTGTCACAATTATTTTTCAATTTTAATTTCATTTTCTTCAACGAATTTTGTTTTATTATTAATTTTTCATTTATGTGTCCTTGTTTTCTGAATGTGTCTTGTTTGTTTCTGTTTCGTATTAAGCAGTATAAATGAGGACTAGAGAAATTATAAAATGAATAGAAGAAATTTTTTTTTATAATTTATGTTATTCTAAAATATATATATATTTTTTTATTTGGGTTTTTCTTTATGTCTTGTCGAAACAAAGAAAGACATTAGTTTTGATTAAGAAAGAAAAATGTATTTTTTTTGCTAAAATTAAAGAAAATTGTATACTAAAATGATTGATGGTTTGTGTAAGTAATGAACGCTTGTAAGTCATTTTGTTTTGGTTGTTTTGAGATGATAGTCTTAACAGCATTTAATGTCTGGGTTTTCGACCTATTGACACTCTATCTCCCTCTCCAATCCTCTCCTCTTTTTTTGACTCCCTTAATCTCTCTTTCTTTCTCTGTCTCTCACTCTCTCTCCGATTTTCCTTCGCTGCTTTGTTTCTTAATTTTGTTGAAACCGTCAGTCACTTTTCTACTAAGGAGTCACACACCAAACTTCTTTATTTGATGGATCAATTGGTCGACTTGGGTGGGCTAAGTTGGACTCAGTTCAGCTTATATGGCCCCATTTACCAGTTCAAACCGGTTATTTTACATCTTGTTACCAGACGATACGGAGAATTTACCTGAGCATTTGCAAATAAAAGAAGTGAACCGGTTTACTTACGATTTTCACACTTACTATAATTTTAGAGTTAATAAATATGAAGCCACTGTGACGAATATGAAACGTGACAAGACTTTTGGTTCTAATTTAATTGCACTAATAGTTGAATAGTAGTACTAAAATATTATAGCTCCATGCTTGTCTTAAAAGTTTAATGTTTTCCACAAATTTGGTATTTGACGACAGGAGTGGAACATGAGCGAATAATTATAATCCTAAAAGTTGGAGATAGAGATCTTGTAAATCCAAAATCTCTAGATTGACAAAAATTGCCAATAAACCGTTGCCGATAGTTTTGTATGAACTTGGACAAGAAGCTTCACAAAGTCCGAATATGTGTATAATTGTATATTTCACAGTTTTATAAGGTGGACATACTAATGGTTGGTTTTGATATGCACTACGCTTCACATTTAATTCAAAATCAATTTGGACTTAATTATCAGCTGGTTAGTTTTTAGGAAATCTGTATCCTCGAATGAAACAAAGCATAAAATTTCGTTTACGCACCGATTGTTGACAGGCTTGTCATTCTTTTGTGATAAGCAATAAGCAATAACAACAGGCCATACGACCACCAACTCTTATATTAGTTCGTGGAACACTAGAAATGGACTTGAAAGGGTTTAAAAGGGTTTAAATAATTACATTCTAAATGGTGATCAACCTCGACGGACTGATTTGAAATGCTTATAACTTTTTCGTTGAATATTTTGGCAGTTATTGAGAAAGTAAAAAATTTTGTGGTTCAAAATTTATTTTCATTGACATTTGAGTCTTTAAGTTTTGTAATGTTTTCGAAAGTGTATGTTTGCTCTCTGAACCTAAGGGATCTTGTGTTTTGACGGACTAGGACTGGCTACTGAGGCCTTTTTTTACTTCACCCAACATCAACTTATCATTTAAACTTAAATCCACCAATTGGATTAAACTTAAATCCACCAAGACTTGATTAACGTTAATCGGTTTCATTCACCATCCATACATCAGTACTGTGGGCTTACTGTACCTCTATCCGTCGATCCTTGAGCATGAACAGTTAACACACCTGGTGATATATTATCTAACAACATACTAACATAAAAGAGTTCAAAGTTTTAGCAAAACTCCGTTTTATCAATCAATTCAAAGTTTTAACAAAACTCCGCCCATTTGATTAATATTTTGACTTTTTGGAATCCAAACAGCAATTTTTTGTTTCATAAAAATTTTAAATTTTTTAAACAAACACAAAAAACAAATAACATTGCCCGAATGTAACGGGCGAAAACGAAACATTGCCCGAATATCTTGTAAATGTACTACCACAATTTTTTTTAGTAATGGAGAGTGGGAATTTGTTTTAAAAAACGAGAGTAACCTTGTCCGACAAAAATTTGTCTCCTATTGTCGAATTCGACAATTGAAATTTTGGCATGTTAGGGTTGTCGGACTCGGCAATAGGAGACAAATGTTTTTCGGTCGGACAAGTTTACCCTTGTTTTCTAAAACAAATTTCCGCCCCCCATTAATAAAAATCAAAATTCTGGTAGTAAATTTACAAGATCCTCGGGAAATCGTATTGTTTTGGCGTTTGCTGAACGAAAAAGCGGATTAATCGAGAAAAATGGCAGATATAAAAGTTTTTGAGCTTGTCAAGGACTGGCGCCTCACGAGGTATAAAATATGTGGTAATCCACAAATGAAACCGGCGAGGATCTGGTGACCAATAGTTTTTAGTGTAAAATTGAAAAAGACAATAATTTAACTTAAAGTTCAATCAGTTAGAGATAAACAAATTTTGTTTTATGAAAACGAGTCAAACCGCGTCTCGTACATCGTAACGTCGGGATACAGGACATTCAACTATAAAACAGGTGTCTACGTTGCGCCACCTATCTGACTCGAGTTTTACAGTTTCTGTGAGAATATTCTGTTTTAGGTCCTGAATAGTTTGTGATTTTTCGACGTGAACCAGTTCTTTTAAAGCAGCACAAGGAAAAAAAATCATGGCTGTTAAATCTGGTGGGCGAAGTGGGCAACGTGAAATCTGCATTTTTTAAACTATTCGATCATCGAAAAGTTTTCGTAGAATCGCCAATGTCTTTCTCGCGATATGAGCTGTAGCTTCAGTTTGCTGGAATATATGTCACAATAATGGAGAACTAACTAATGTAAAAAAATTTCCAACATCACTCGGTTTACCGTTTACCGTCCCAGAGACAGTTTTTGTGCTCAATTTCACTTTCGAAACAATATGAACCTTCGACTCTTTCAGCCATATTTTCTGTCGCAAGCAAATTTAATCTATTGGCATATTGTAACCGTTGTGGCAAGTTCTTCTGCAATAATTTTTCAATTATTGAATTTTATATTGAAACATCCTCCTATTGACTTTCAGAATGTTCTGGAGATGCTTAATTGAGTAACACGTCGACGAGTAGATACGGATGGATTCCTATGGATACTTTCTTGTACAGCATCCACAGGTTGTGCAGTGCAAATAGATCGAGCAACATTTGTTATTGTGACCCGATCTTCAAAACGAGATAATAATCTTCTTGTCGTGTTTGCACTGGTTGCCGTCGCAGTATTAAAATGCTAACGGTATTTTCTTTGTTGGTGTTGTAATGATGGATCATCCATGTGTTCGGCGGTAATGTATTAGGTATCATTTTTGTGTGTAGATCGCAGTACTAAAAAGTTGCTTGAAATTGATCCTGATGGCCTCTCAGTCTTCGATTATAATTTGTAAAAGGAAATAAGACTGTGGCACCATTGGGCTGATAATATATTTAAAATGGTACAACGCACTCGGCGCAGAATTAAAACAAGGTAAATTGGTAAATTATATTAACCGATATATATATAAAGGCTGGTATCCATGGTACTTACATCTGTAACGAAGTAGTCTGGGGATCAACGATGCAGCTGTGTAGTATCCTTGATTTAGAGACGCACTATTTTCTCACACGCATTGAGCTTGCATTAGCAGAGACTTTCGTAATTGTCTTCGTTTTTCCTCTAACCATGTTTTCTTATACTCAAACCGTGGTTGCCATCTACAATGGTTTCCGTTTGGGAATTGTCCTAAAACAGTTGTGTGCTGTTTCCCAATGTAATTTCCTATATACGGTTTGTAATCGTTAATCGCTGTAGGATTATCCTAGAACAGTTGTGCAATGTCCTTGATACGTAATCGCACTATATTCATATATGATTCTTATAATCATCATTATTCAATAATTTTTTTTATATGTAGTTTCCTATTATAATACCCGTTGGTTGTAAGAATTCTTTAGTGGGTACAATAGCACGAAAAAAACACAAAATTTCCCTAATTTGAATTCGCTCTATTTCCCAAAAGATAAGAAGAATCAATCAATGGATTATGAGTCGTTTATCGTAGTGTTATGAATTTATTGAGTTACTTTTGCTTCGTCTTATAAAATATAATCTTTACAATCCTTTCGTAATCAATATTTTTTTTGTAATTATTTTCCAATTTTTTTGATACAATTTAGTTGTACCGATTCTTTAGTGGGTTTCTTTTTACTTACTAAAAAAAGCTACCAGTTATTGCTACCATTCCTTTTACTATAAACAAATGTCACGCGAGAGATGTCATCGCTCCCTTATTCATTGTTCGACTTTTTGTCTGACTAGATGAATGTATTTTTTTGTTTGACGTTTGCATGTTGAGTTGTGAGTCGGACATTTTGAGTTTTATTAAAATCTGGCGTGGAAAAAACACAAAATTAACAGTTTTGGAAGTCGCGTTGTCCACTTTAAAACCAGATAAATGGAAAAAGGATTTTCTGATTGTAAATGGTGAATGGTTTTCATTCATGAGACTCCCAGTAAAGATATTCTGTTGAACTACGATATGATAGAGATTTTTCCGGAAAGAAGAAGGAACGAAAGCAAAAGATCTACTCTGGACGTACATGCGGTGACGCATACACGGTTGGCGAACTGGAATCCATTAGGTAAATCGATAATTTTTATGCATTAATATTATAGACATTGATTCGGATAACGAACCAAATAAAAGAATTTTTATGTACCTTATGTGGTGTGCGTCTATATAAAAAACTGTGTTCATCCTTATTGGGAACATTAAACCATTAAACGATACCACCCAGTGAAACACCATGTGTAGTGAATTGTCAGTTGTGTGTGAACTATCGGTAATTGTAGTGTGAACCGTAAATCCGAGCAACAATAGGTCGTCCGCCTAAATTAAATAAAAATGATAAAACGTAATCTATATAGACAGACGTATGTCGTCTTAAATCAATTAAATTATAGAAAAAAATCAGTAAATTAAAATTGTGCATTTTTGTGTTATTGAACGTCGTTTGCCTTAGATCAAATAAGTTGTAATTTTGTTTTCTTTTTAACGTAAATTATTCTCTTTATAATATTGAAAGTTCATTGTGATAAATTAATTAAATCAATTGGTTAACCGTACTATGTGCTAGTGTTATTACTGTACATTTCTTGTCTTAAATTATTTAAATTATTAAAGGAGCTAAATTAATAAACTTAAATTATACTAATCAAAATATTACATGTTTATCGGCATAAATTCGATCAAAATAAACTATTAAATAAGTTCAACTAGTAAACTTAAATTATACTAATCCAAATATTACTTATTTATTGACATAAAATCGATTAAAATAAATTATTAAATAAGCGAAATTAGAAGACGTAGTCTAGTCCAAATACACTATTAAATATCTATTATCATAAATTAAATCAATCAAATTATGAAACGTAATTGGAATTGTTATACGTTGTTCGTCGTAAATTAAGCAAATTAAATTATTAACTATTGGAAGTAGTATGTTAATAAATGTTCACTGCCATAAACTGATTGTGTAAGTCATTATCCGAAAATTCCTCGGATCCTACTACCCAAATCTACAAAATACTATCGCCAAACGTGCCCAGGATACGATTGGATTTTCGCGACTATACTGGTTTATGGAAATAAATGAAAGACCAAGATCCGTGGAAGAATTAGAAATGGACGTAATTTTGGAATATTTTAACGATCATTCTGGCTAAATTATAAGGGAAGACTAGGAGGAGAGGGATCTAACGCTATTTTGGGGAGGGTGTGTACTTTCTTATATATTTAGGTAAATATATGAATGAGGGTGTGTTTGTAGGTATGAATGGGCGTGTGAGGGCATGTACGCGTGCGTGTATGCACGGGATGTGTATGTGAAGGTGAATGACCCTATGATTAAAGCCTTGGTTATTGTTTTTTATTTTCCGTAAATAAATCTGCAGGTTGCAAATTAGCATTGTAGGAACCGACCCATAGTATTAACATTTTTTTTTGTTCTATTTAAATGTTAATTAGTGCATTATTTTATGTGATTTAGTCATTTGTTGGCAGTAATTTATGGTTGGAAAATATGAGGGAAAACAAAAATAATAGCTAATGGTTACAAGGTTTCTAATAGCGCTAATAATGATAATATTCTTTGAATTTACACAAAATCAATTAATTACAGCTAATGATAATTTTTATTATTGATGCTGAGTTGCTGAGTTTGAAACCATATTTTCTGAAGACAAAGTTTAAAATAATTATTCTCGATTCCCCAATTCAAAAACTATTACACAAGAAAATAATAATAAATTTCGCAGATCCGAAATTAGTCATACCCATCTCATCATATAGTATTACCAATAAACAAACTACAGTTACGGTTAGTACTTTTCTAGATAAATATGAAAATTTTCGTAATAAGATCTGTTATTTGCCACCAAATTTCCTCATTTCGTTTAATTGTGGATTTCATGAAGTTATGCTTTTAAATAATCGTAACTCATGGTATCTTGGTCTAAAACAGAGCAGTAAATGTAATAATGTTCCGATGTTTTTACTTCGTAAACGAAAAATGAATGAAACTTAGATTTGAAAATACTAGAGAGAGTTGGTTCAACAAATAATCTTAACTAAAAAGAATACGTTTCGGGATTTTCGATCAATAAAAAAAACAATTGCTGAAGAAGTGAATGATGATGAAGTTTTCTTTTTATTAATGGCTATGTAACTATATGGTAGTCCCACTTTGAATAGTATTAGTTTAAATTTTAAAGCTTCCATCTTTCTTGGATTACAGATTTATATATTGTTTTATTTTTACAATAATTTTTATTTATATTATATCTCACATGTAAATTGGGCGTATGGGCTTGAATGTGTGCATGTGTGTGTACATGAATGGATGAGGTGCGAGTGTGTGTGAATGTGTGCTGAAATATGGGGTTGGACGTGGTGATCGCGGTTCTGTCATACATGGGGGTCGCCAGAGTCTAATTTCGTTCACTTGTTTTTCCTATTGACCCGCTAGAATATCGTATTTCGCGTACATCATGTTTATTTGTGCTGGAGCAGCAGGATTTCTTTCTCGTCCCCATGGACTGCAGCTAGTTTGGGGCTGTTAATACAACCTCGCTAGGTACGCGGCCTGCTATACCACTTCGTTGTTTGTCAACGATGCAGCGCTTCATTACACATCTACTGGAGGATTACATGAGAGGTTACGACGGCTTATTTTTAGTTTGGTCAGTTTATTGAATTGAAATCCATAGTTGTACTTCAGTATGACCAGAGAGCCGGTCAAACCTTGTGGGTTAAGAACTCTCGCTAAATTTGGTAGAATGACTTATTTCGTAGGAACTTTTTTAAAAACTGTGGCACCATTGGCACCGTAATCTTGTTTAGAGTGCCATATGGTTTTATAGGTTTTTGTATAGATAAAGTTAAGAATGGAAAAATTTGGATTCAAGAAGATTCACGAAATTTTTCAAGGTTAAGGATAAGGTCGACTCAATTTTTTTTAAGTTTCCCGAACAGAGCTTACCTATGAGGATCTAGCGATATATTTTACTAATTGCCGCAGTAAAATCATATCGGTGAATTTGGAATTTAATAATTAACGATAACCGATTAAGCTGACCTGTAACCAACGATCAATAGATAATTAAAAATGAAGGCAGTCTTGAGGACTACCGACAGAAGTGAAAACATAAAACTGTGAAATAGCTGTGTTTTTATCGTCTAAATACAACAAAACCTTTACTTACTTTACCACAATTCTACACTGTTATTAACTAAAAAAACATAAAATTTAATAAAAAAGAATAAAACAAAATATGCATCAAAAGAACGAGAGCAAAATTATGTTTAATATATTATCATTAAGCATTAGTTTCAATAATACTAAGCTTATTCGTACTATCAATTGTATTTTCTTTATTAAAAAGTATAAAGGAAAACACACAAATCAAATATGAAAAAACAATTTTTATAATTTTACTTAAAAATACAAAAAAATAACATCTACACACCATACTTAAACCGAAAAAAAACAAAATCAAATTCAATAAAAAAAACAAATTATAAATCAAGAAAATTAGAATAAGAAATAACAATTGATTACAATTTACCCAACTCTCTTTTAATTTTTATTTTATATAAAATATTTATTTAGCGCGACGATGACTCGAATATATAAATTTTCCCCATACAAAATTGCACAACGCGCCTAAAGAAGTTTTCACTTCAAAAATGGTGCAACAATCAACAACAGAAAAAAGAAAAGAATGAAAAAAGAAAACAACAATAAAAAGTATAAAAAACAGAATAGCCACAAAACATTTCTTTTAAAAACTGAATAAAATATTGAGATGACGTATAATCTCCTGAATGCATTCTAAATTTTACTTCGTATTGACGTCACACTGTGCCAAAAGACAATAGCAATAACCTTAAAAAACTACACTATCGATAAATTTAAATAGCGTTAATTATCCGTAGGCTTAAACTGTGTTTAAATCAATCTTTTGTTATGAATATGTCAACTCATATTGAAAGAGAAATTTATACTCAAATAGTAGTTTTTATTTTCCTTATTTTATTTGCCGGGAATGAAGTTATGGAAAATAATGATGGGAAAACCAATATTTTTTATTTTTAGCACTGCCTGCCAAAAAAGTAATTAATTTTCTTGTTAATATCGAAATGATAGTAATTTGAACGAAGTGGAAAAAGACAGTATCAATAACTTATGCCGTTTTTTCGATCCATTTAAAATTCGTAAAAGACATTTTTATGAATTCACGAAGAAAAAAACAATAATTTTAATGGCATTAAAAAAACACAATAAAAACCACTCCAGGAATTGAACTCTCGACCTATAGAACCTAAGCCGACCGCAATATCGATATTTCAATTTGAAACGTTCCGACCGGATAGAGGTATTTTATATTTAATATGTTTATTTAGCGTGATGATAACTCGAATATATAAATATTTCACCATACAAAATCGCACAACGCGCCTAAAGAAGTTGTCATTTTAAAAATGACTGTTGGATTGTTAGGTTTTCAGCAAAGAAAATTCTTCATGAAGTCCTTCGTAGAAGGAAAACATTTGGCTGCAACACTTTTAAATTTCACAAACTATTGCGATTAAAACTAAAGGACCAATATACTGACTATATTGATCACGTTATAACGTATTTGCAAAAAAGTGTTCACATTCTAATTCTTGAAGGGTATGAAGTTTCAGCATAGTCATGTCTGTTTTTTGAAACTGGTGAGCTAATTGTTTTAGCGGAGATGTGATGTTTTCTGTTGTTGTATTGTTATATTTTGTGATTTGACAGTGGTAATCAAGCCTTACATTGCATTTTGTATTAATTGATATCCTTGGCTAATTTTGATGCAATTTATTAACGATGATTAACTGATGAGTGGCAGACTATAAATGTACCAGGTATAATTCAATATCTGTCAAATTTGGATTCGTGTTGCATTGCTGCAAAAATGTTTGGTGTTTGGATTGACATTCATTGAACCCTAAAACATTGGATAATTGATAAACTATTTAGTAACCCGTTAGTAACCTCGAATGAAAACTTTTGAAACTATGTTGAGAGTACAATGAATTGCTAGATGATGACCTTATTTATACACTTCACACCAAGTTCCCAGCATATTAGTCCCGATCGGGGTCACCATTAGTAATGTAGGATTAGGACATAACATTTTGTGTGCTTATTTACTGTTATCAGGAATCATTTTGTTTTTGATTAAATTCAATAAACAATACACATTAATTTAATTTATTCTTATATTTAACCATGCACTCGAATCAATTGTCGGATCATCGACCGTATACAAATGTAGGTTGCCTTCAAGAAGACATCGTCGGTATTAATTTTAACATTTCAATTCATTTGCTGGTTGAGATCACTTAAAGATGATTTTTGTTGATTCGATTCGTGTTTATATGGCGATCAGCCCATAGAATGTCGTTACAATTTATCAGCATTGACTACTCCTCGAATAATTGGAAAAACCAGAATTTAAAATAAATACAGAAATAAAATTGGGGATGAAATATCAATTAGTACTATTTGTAAGTTTTTCTATATCACTCTGTTTATGTGTCTAGCATGTTTTGATTCAGAAATGCGAGACTGCTTCGCCCACACGAACCATGCCAGCAAATACAATCTAATTAAAATTGTTAATGGTCCTCTTAAAGTTCTATTGATCGTTATATTTTTTTATCTTTTTTATACTGCTTTCGTCTAAGCTTATCGATCCGTTCATTTTTTAACTGTGTATAGGTTCACAATGCTTAAGTACATAGTAAACAAACAAATACATAATAAAATCTTATCATTAAAAAAATAACACATCAAGAATTTGATCAAACACACAATTTCTTACAAACTCATAAATCCAAGAATAAGAAAATCAATTCAATTTCAATTATTTCGTTCAGCCATAGATTCATCTCTTTAAGTCACCCTTAATGGGATATTGAAAGAGAAATTTTATTCGCAAAGAAAAACAATAAAACCCAAGTTTTATATTTTTTAACAATAATAATATTTTCGCGATTTTTTTTTGTTTAATATCAAGCTTTGAGCTTTTTTTATTGTTTTTTTTATGATTGTCATCAAAATCTTTAATTGCATTTATCATTATTATTTGTTTGCATTTGTGAATCGAGTGTACAATGAAAACTCGATGACATTTAAATTTTTTTCCTAGATGGTGTTAGGGTTTTTGTGTAATATCTAATATCTTGGTAAAAAATCTAATCATTTTATCCGTTTATTGATTCGAACATCAGAATATTGACATTCGTTAGATAAACTTAGAAATTGTTAGAATATTTTTCGTTCGTTAGATTTCTATCTAAAATTGTCAAATAATAGAAACAAGTTTCTTTGTTTTTAATTTCAAAAGTTTTGTGATACAAATAAGGATAAATTGTTTTGTTTAATATATGTTTTTTAAAAGAACGATTTTATATAAGACGAGATAGAAAAACTGGTCAATGACCAAAAGAAAAAGGATTTTAAGGACAGCATGAAAAGAACCTTTTTGTCATATATTTTCTGAAACAATTCGCAAAAAGAATACAATAGAAAAATTAAATGTTTGTCTTCTGTCTGCTCACTCAATCTAATTTATTTATTTTATTAAGAAATGCTAAAATACAAAACGAAAACCTTATTGAATAAAATACAAAAATTTCAAATTTTTTTTTTTCAAAAGAAACATTATTTTGTAATAAGGATTACAATATGTGTCACAACAACATATACTTTTCGAGACCCAGAGAAACATACGTTTAAATGTGTTGATGGATTATAGTAATTTGTTGTTTTTGTTTGTTTGAAGTTATCGTAAATATTACTACTTCAATGAAATTTGGAGTTGTTGTAATTATTTCGTTATCTTTTACTCGCTCCCGTTCGTGCAAAAAACATGTATGTTTATTTTTTTATCTTTTTTCTTCCAGTTTTTTGATTAAAATGACTGCCACACACACCCCCTAATCAGTGATATGACAGTGAATATCAATATCATAGATCATATTTTGTAATTTTATTTAGTAAATAAAATATTTTATAAATAAAATATTTTACGATCTGCGATCTTAATATCCAGAAGAAGTTCTCGATCTTGACCTGTATTGGTTTATTAATGATGTCCAATATTTCCATTTTTATGTTTTTATATTAGAACACAAAATTTTGAAATTGCTTTTGCAACAAGAATACACTGAGATTTGATTTGTTGCTCTATTAGCAATAGTATTGTCAACACGCTACCAATATTGTTCAATTTAATCAAAATGTGAGGCTATTAGTGCGTTAAAAACAGCAACAGCGTGGCGGCTTCAGCTTCAGTTTCATGATAGTTTTTTTTTTTTACGATGACTATTTGCACAACAGGAGATAGTTTTTCACTCTAAAGAATTCTCAGTGTGTGTGCCGCCTCAGCTTAATGCGAGCGTAATAATTCGGATAATCTCATAAAGCACGTTGCAGTCCGTTTTATTTCATCTGTCGCGTTCTTATTTCAACTCATCCTCTATATTGAGAACCAAAATTAAACACAAAAACAACAAGTGCAACCTGTCAATCAACAAAATTTATAAACATTTTCTCATACAGTATTTTAAACATTTTTGTGTGAGCTAATACATTTTATATGGAAAAATTATTGTATGCTCATGCAATTGAAAGTTGATTGATTCATTGCGTCACACAATTTTTAATACATGGTTCTAAGTCTGAATCTACTTAAAGAATTTAATTTTTCTTACTTGTATCAATTGTTTCATACAAGTATTATGAAAACATGTATGACCTTTCGTCATAATGAATTACTGTTGTTCAATATTTATTTTTTAATTTTCGTGTTATGGAATGATTTTATTTTGTAGTGTGATAATTTTTAGATCATACTGTTATATTGAGCGTAAGAGTGACCAAGGCATATAAAAAAGAAGGAAAAGTTAGAATATTCTAGCTATAAATTCGATCAAATTGTATGATCGGAGAAAATATATTTGGCTTCCGAAGAACCAAAGAAAGGAAACAAAGACTAATAGTTCTAAATTTATATTAATTCCAATAACCGTTTTGTAATTGTTTTTTATTGAAAGATGAATTACTTATATAAAGTATTATGTTTAATGTAATTTTTTTTAAAGTTTATTAAGAGATTTCCCAAACTTGAATTCGTTTGAAGAAAATTTGTTGAATTTTATAATGAAGCTTAACTCTACACATCGTATGGTTGATCGGGGTCGTGTTGCGTGACGAGAACTAGTTGGGCCAACTTTGGAGTGAGATTGCGAGAAAATCGTTACTGATCTCAGGCTTAACTGCTAGAAACCATCAATAGAGATGATTATGCCAGAAAGGCGTAGGATTAAAACCTACAGCATTATAGTCGTTGTTGTTATTACAAGAAGTGAGTGTGGCATTAATGCCACCCGATAGCTGATTATTAGATGACAAAGAAGTAAGGTTTTTATAGCTGCCTCTAAAGCATCTACAAACCTATGCAGTAGATTTTTGTATTTGTTTTAATTATTATTTTATTTAGTTTTATTTTAAGGTTTTTTAATTTTTCAAGGTTAATTGATTGCTTCGTCGTTTTTGAGTTCATTCACTTTTCACAAACGCAAAGGAGGACTAAAGTTAAAATGAAAATATGAATTGTTTCTTGTATTTCTCGCCACTAAAATAATACGCAACTGACTTAAAAAACGAACAACGCGGAGACTATGCAGAAACATAATGCATGACCATGACATGATACCGAGAATCGTTGGTTCATGAAAAAAAGGAATTCAATTCATCGAATCCTGCTGTATAATGTTGCTGTTCTTTCGGTTGGGAGTAGTCTAAAGCGATAATCTACGATGAATCAATTGACTCGCTATAAAAACCTCATGATGCGAGAATGTCCCAACTACAAAGTTATTTTATCAAAAATCTGCGGAAAAATCAACTCCTCGGCACATTCTCGGTTTTTATACCAACTTTCATGAATGCACATTTTTTTCTAAAATAGATCTCGGTTGCTACGGTGGATATCTTTAAAATGATTGTATTTGTCCTATTCGGACTCTTTGATTATTATTTTCTTATGCAGATCTACCGTTCTAAAGACTATATATTTATATCATAAATATTTTGAGGAAATTAAATCTCTAACGGAGTTCATTTAACCTCTCGTCTTTCGGAAAATAAATCCAAGTTTAATACCGATACTGACTCATATGGGTCAATTAGGACACCATTTGAGCAGTAAAACGATGAATAACGATGAATTACAGAGAAAATTTCTAAAGTAAAAAATAAATGCATTTCCGTTAAAGTTGTGAATTTATGGCATAAAAAGATCGCAAACCACATGCCACCTAAAACAGAGAGTAATCCTAGTCAAACTCGTTAGTTTGGTAATATTGTTTTAATTTAGTTCACTTTTTAGACTATAAAAAAAGTCAAAATAAAGACACTCTAAACGTAACTGTCCCTTATAGAAATGTGTAAACATCAAATAACCAGATTATAGAATTATAGTCACTAGAACTGAATGTATTCAATTGAATTGAATGAAAAAATGCTTTAAAAAGTTAAAGGTCATAACAAACTCTTATCCTAAATCAAGCTCGGGTATCGAACCGGCTTCTTTCTGATCAGTGTTTATAATTAATCATTTAACCCACTCGATCAAAGACGAAATAAAAATTTGTTTTTGAACGATCGACTTAACATCAACATTTTTACTTCAATTTTAGCGTTAATATTTGTCTTATTATTTACTCTACGAATACGCTTTTTAGGGTTCCGTTTTTTATACGGAACACTATTGGCGAGAGTAAAACGAGTTTTTTACATTATATCGATTATCACATAAACTATAAATGCTATGGACATCAAATTTGAGGTGCGTATAAAACTAACTTATCCACATAAGATGACAGATACAAATAAAACTAAAAGTGGTTTCCGTTTTTTTACAGGGTTACGATGTGAGACCTTTGAGAAAATACATTTTTTATAGATTCAAGTAGGGCTTCATATGAAAGGGCTTCATTTCAGTATGCCTTAAAAATTTATTTTGGAATTTTGCTCCTCACTTTTTTTTGTATAATTTTGAATAATGACTTTTTCTTTGTGTTTTCTTACCTCGATTAGCTCCGAACTTAACTGATCGAAAATCTTCAAATGTATTTGGAATGATAGAAAAATTAGTACGCTTTTAACAAAATATATATAAAAGTGTCATATACTCATAATTATATTTATTAAGGGTGTGGAAATGAGAAGGGGTAAAAACACTATTTAAAATGTGGTCAGGTGAGGTGTCATTTGAAAAAGCACCTAATTTAGAAATCATTGTAATTTTTTTTTTAAATGTTGCGGTGCACAGTTTTTGTGTTATTGTCCAAAAAGTGTGACTTTCAGACCGTGCCCCCCCCCCTACGTTTCGACAGTGATTGACAGAAAATTTGAAAAAATTCACAGAGTTAGGAAATTTGGTAAATTTTGTATGAAAATTACAGCGAAGTCTCAAATAATTATATTTCTATGTGTTTAGGGGATGGGAGTAGAGAGGGTAAAAAAACCATTTTTGACCCAAGCGAGTGGGATGTCATTTGAAAGAGCACCTAATTTAGAAATCATTGCATTTTTTTTCAGAATTTTGCGGTGCACAGCTTTTGAGTTATTATCAAAAAATTGCAAAATTCAGACCATTACCCCCCCTCCCCCCCCCCTACGTTTCGACACTGAATTACAGACATTTTGAAAAAATTCACAGATTTAGGAAGTTTGGTAAATTTTGAATGAAAATTATAGCGAAATCTCAAATAATTATATTTCTGTGTGTTTATGGGACGGGGGTGGAGAGGTTAAATAAAAACCTTTTTGACCCAAGCATGGGGGGGTGTCATTTGAAAGTGTACCTAATTTAAAAATCATTGCAAGTTTCCTTAGAATTTTGCGGTGCATAGTTTTTGACTTATTGTCAAAAAAGAGCCACTCTCAGACTGTTCCGCCCCCTACGTTTCGACGATGATTGACAGAAAAATTTGAAAAAATCCACAGAGACAGGAAGATTGGTAAATTTTGAATGAAAATCATAGCGAAGTCTCAAATAATTATATTTCTGTGTGTTTAGGGGATGGGTGTGGGGAGAGTAAAAAAAACCATTTTGACCCAAATGAGTTATATGAAGGAGCACTTAATTTAAGAAACATTACAAATTTTTTTAGAATTTTTCAATGCACAGTTTTTGTGTTATTGTAAAAAAATACTTTTAGTATGTAGCCTCTCCACCCCCCGAAATTGAATCTTTCTTGAGTTACCATAAACAGCTTTGGATAAGATTTAATCTAGAGTAACATTTTTTGAGTCATTTTTGATCAATGTAGATTTGATTGTAATTTATCATTGACATTTATAGTGAAGTAACCAAACATTTTCGGGTCTGAATTCTTTTTTCACTCAAAATAACCCCGAAAATAGATTATGAGACACATTTTAAGTCAAAATATTCCTAAACGTTTTATTCCATAGATCGATATTTTTCGAGTTATTCGCAATTGAAAACTTGCATTTTTCGATCAAATAAGCATGTTTTTACGGTTTTCCATACATTACTCAAAAACTTAGTGATCTATCAAAAAAGTTAAAACGAACAAAAAGAGGTTGGTTTTGGTATGAGTTTTGTAAGTCCATAGGAAGGGAGGAAGAAAGTAAGAGCTCATTGAAGAGAATTATATTTTTCTACCCACTTGGTTCGAAGTATTCAACGTTAAAAAATGGAAAGCGTTGAATTTTTCGAAGAAAACTTCTAAAATATTTTTATAATGCTTAGCAATACCATTAAAATAAGTAGGTACTAGTTGAATTCATGTCCCTTAAAACTAAGCGAGTTACGATACAATAATGGTGAGCAACTCGAATTTAAAAAAAAATCAGCATTAAAATCTCACCTATTCCCAACAAAATTTGCCACATTCTTCGTTATACTTTTGCAGATAGCTTTATTTTAAAATTAGTCATGAGATCCAGAAGTTTAGCTGCATTAGAATACGCAGTTTTAGAAATAAGTATGATGATAATGAAAAATGTATATTTCAAATTTCTTAAAAACGTACCTTCTCTTCAATCAAAATAACTCTAAAACTAAATAAGGTACGTAACAAGTATTCAGCACGAAAATTTTTGGTTTTTAACAAAAAATTTGGTTATATTTTGTTTTCTGTGGGATAAAAAATACTGAAGATGTAATTGTTTCAAATTTGTATTATAATGCTCCGATCACCCAACCCGAGCCTCTCAACTCGTATCCATTTAAAGAAGAAAGGTTGGAAGTTGAAATGGATACCATATTATGACTTTTGAGACCTATATATTGGTTTTTTAATGGACGTTGTAACTTTAAAATTGAGAGTGGTTACAAAAACCACTTGCATTTTTTTGGTGCAAATACACTGTTTTTTCGACATCATTTGTGTGAGTGTGTGTCAGTGTTTGTGTGCGTGCATACACACATATCTATGTAAAGCATGAAGTACGTTATGTGCACCAGAAGAGTTACTTAAAATAATATTTTGTAACTGTAAAAAAGGATGCGGTTCCTCTTGTAGTTGCCGAAGACTCGGATTATTTTGTAACTCTACATGTGGGACATGCTGCAGTGACAACTGTAAGAATTGTCCTTCAAATGACACATCGGAAGAAAATAATAGTGATTGTAGCTCTGAAGATTAAATTTTCTAAAAGAAAACGTGTTTTATAAAACCGTGGTTTTCTGTTTTTATTTTTGAGCTCAAATTCAGTTAATTTAAAAATTAATTTTTAAAATTAAAACAGAAAAAAAATTTAATAAATATTTCAAATTAAAACTTTCAGTTTTAAAATAAATAAATATTAGTTCAGAATTTTTAATTCACTAGATTTGAATATTGAAAATTTTGAATTATATATTAGAGATTTTTTGAGCACTTAATCTCAAGCAATTAAGTATTTTGAATTTTTCAATTCGAAAGTATATTTTGGATTTTTCTCAGAGAAAAACTCCATATTTCTCTTATACGTGTTTCGGTTTGGGATTCGAACTATCCTCATCAGTGTCATGGTTCCGTTTTGGCAGAATTCATAGAATTCAGAAGTATTGGTCTATTTTCATGTTCAGTTACTGTACTATTACGATTAACATTTATTTTGTTAGTCGTCTATGGTCTGTAAATATAAAGACATTACAACACAATTTTTTGCCAATAATTTTTGATACTGTGTTCTGTAATGTAAAATTCACGGAACCCTTGGCAAGCGAATTTTATTCGCACTTGTCTGTCTTTTTAATTGAATACTAGTTTTTGTAACTATAATTTCAAACTACATAATGGTGAGATCTATTGGTGAAGAAAATGTGTTCTAGCTAGATCGAGTAGTGGAAACTTGATCATTTTTGATTTTCCTGAAACTTGGCATATAAGTTATATGAACAAAATAAAAAAACGTATTTTTTTATAATTATTTTAAAGTGCGTAGTTTGAGCATAGGTGCACCCCAAACTGCATGAAAAATGAAAATTTAGTAAATCCGAGGTAACTTTGAAATTAAATTGCTCAAGAACGGCTATACCGAGTTCATCAAACTTTTTTTGTTTGATAGGTGACTACTGATTAGTAGCTAATCGTTTAAAAAAAATTAATTAATTATTTTGTAATTAATTTTAAAATTAAAATATTAAAACAACTTTTTTAAAATGGCGCTTAGGTCAAAGATCGATTGCAATTTAATTTTTTTTTGAAGTGATAACTTCTTTAGGCGCGAACCACACACAGATCTTTCCGTAGGTAGAAAGTTAGGCTGATCCGTGACGCTCTGAGGTGAAAGACTAAAATTAATAATAAATAATAATCTATCTATCATTTCTTAACGTTTCAATTTGCGTTGTGGATATCGTGCTCGACTGATGTGCTGTAGGTAGTGAGTGCAATCCCTGGTTGGTACACATTTTTTATTGTTTTTTTTTAAATTTTCATTAAATACCATTAAAATTATTTTTTTATTTATCAATTCATAAAAATAATAAAAATTTCTTTATACGAATTTTAAACAATTGATCTATAACGCAGTTTTTTAAAGTTATATTGCTACTGTCTTCTGCAATTTGTGTTCGAGTCATCATGCTAAATAAATATTGAATATATATAAAATTGAAAGTATGTCTGTTTGTCCTTTATGCATTAATACATTAATCATCATGAAAATTTGGGAAGTTGTTGTGTACACTTAATTTGCTTTTTACTTAACTATCGTTTTAAACGGTAGTTTGCTTAGATCAATGTATTTTGTTGAACATAATTTTTATGAAATTAAAAATAACGTAAGAAAGATAGTATAACCTGAAGGCTGAAACGATTAGATTTGTATATCAAAATTATATGTATTGGAATTTTATCATCTGCACTAAATATGTTGTCGGTTTGAAATTGTATGTAATACATGTTTCTAAAATTAAGTGAAGACTTAATACTTATAACTTGATACTTGATAAAATCGATTATATCGATTTAAAGCTCACAATTACGAGACGGAAATCGCATAAATTCTATACAAAGAAGCATAGCTT
Organism: Diogma glabrata; assembly: GCA_963693315.1. Classification (NCBI taxonomy): domain Eukaryota; kingdom Metazoa; phylum Arthropoda; class Insecta; order Diptera; family Cylindrotomidae; genus Diogma; species Diogma glabrata. The sequence goes on along the minus strand of OY856188.1, from coordinate 261,496,805 downwards.
ATGTATGATTAAACATGGATGGCAATCATGATAAATAAAATAATTAAAAATGGTGGCACTTAGCCGAAAGTGATTTGCAAACGGCAACAATGCGCATTAATACCAATGAATTTACTTAGCTTTCCGCAGAAAGATTTGTAAAATTTAAATTTGTTGATCTATAAGTGTGACAACCACGCGTACTTTAGTCCCTGCTATTGGCATATGAGTGCTATTTTGAAAATTATTTGGTTTACATTGTGAGGTTAGTGTGTGTAGTTAGCGGTTTATCGTTCTGACTTGTTTCTCGTTTATTCTACTAATACAATCCAAATACTACTAATACGATATCAATTGATTGCGATTGCCAAGTTTTCACTTCTGCCGTGTGGTCTTAAGCACACTCTCTGTTTTTTTTAATAATTCTTTTTGTACTATAAAATATTTCAAATTTACAAGGAGGCGTTAACTCGTGTTCTTGAGATATTTTATTTTAAAGATTTTTAGTCTGACTAAAATTCTAATTGTTCATTATTTTTTAGAACAATTTTTATCAACAAAGAAATTTAGCCAATGTAGTTCGAAAAAAAGATGAAAAATTCGAATTTTAGTCGGACTAAAAATTTTTTAAAATTAAATCTGTAAATTGGAAAATATGAAGGGACTGAAATCTCATAGCTCTGAGATATCAAGACTTCGGCCTGGGTTAAGAATTTTGACGGCAAAAAAAAATTTATGAGGACATTTTTAGTTATGGACAGCGATGTATATCAAACATAAAACTTTGATAAAGTACAAGTATTTTTTTATTTCTGTTTAAAAATTTATTACAAAACAAACACTAAATATTTATACGTTGCCGGGAAATTATAACAGATCATAAATTAATATAACTTAGTGAAAAGATGGTTCACCCAGCAACCTATGTACTCCAAAACCTCTCCATTAGCGTTTCAAGAAAATATTACAAAATCAAGAATTCATATTTCTTTCAAAATTCCAAAAATATTCTAAAAATTAAAATAAAATGAAAAATTTAAACTTTTTTTTAAAGTTCTAAAAACATTCCCAAAATTATTACAAAATCAAAGATTGAAACTTTTTCAAAATTCTAAAAATATTGCAAAAATTATAACAAAATGAAAAATTGGAACTTTTTCCAATATTCTTAAAATATTGCAAAAAATATAACAAAATCAAAAATACGAACTTTTTCAAAGTTCTAAAAATATTCCAAAAATTATTACAAAAACAAAAATTGAAACTTTTTCAAAATCAAAAACTCGAAATTCAAACAAGTTTTTCTAAAATTTTAAAAATATCGCAAAAATTATAACAAAATCAAATATACAAACTTATTTCAAAATTTCAAAAATGTTTCCAAAATTATAACAAAATCAAAATTTTCCATGTTCAATTTCATGTTCGATTAAATTTCATGTCATACAAATAATTAATTTCTTTTTTTGCCAAAAATTTATTTAAAATATTAAAATGAAAATCATTCTTTTGACTAACTTATAATGCAATGATCTAGTTTTTGGCCTCACATACTAATCCTGACCATCGAGATTTCTCCAAGTTCAATGTTCCTACTCGTAATCACGTAAAATGAACATTTTTAAGCAAAAAATATGCAAATTTCCTTGTTTTGAAAAACTTGACGATTTTTTTGAACACACTTCCGGTACAGATATCGAATACTACCTCCTTTCGGCTCTTACCATTGAGTATACCTAGTTTTAGAAACAAAAATTCTTGAAATCCCTCCATCCGTTTTCTAGTTTTCGTCGGTTACTCACGGCCGGTTAGCCGACAGACAGACATACATTTTTTTTGCTTTTTTAGAATCAGTAGGTCCTAAAACGTCGAGAAATGCCAAAAAGTATGGGGTAAGGGGGGGCAAGGGGGTAAGAATTTCGCTTTTGGCTCGAGAATGTAATTCTTAGGTCTTTCAGACCGAAGTAAGTCTTTCAGACCGATGTAATTAGGTCTTTCAGATCGCAGTAATATTTTAGAGTAAGAATAGAATTGTTTAAAAAAAAGAAATTAAATTCCAATTGATCTTCGACCCTAGTGCCATCTTTAAATAGGGTTTTAATATTTTAAATTTCAAATTAATTACAAAAACAATTATTTAATTTTTTTTCAAACGAATAACTAATCATCTATCATATTATAATAATTTATTTTGAACACAAAAACCGTAATACCGTAATTAAATTGATGATTTAATTAAATTTTTTTTTTAACAAAAAGTTTGATGGAATCGGTATAGCCGTTCTTGAGCAATTTAATTTCAAAGCTACCTCGGATTTGCCAAATTTTAAATTTTTATTCTTTTTGGGGTGCCCCTATGCTTAAACTACGCACTTTAAAAATATACTTATATGCCAAGTTTTAGGAAAATCAAAAATATTGAAGTTCAAATTTCGAGGTATATAACTATGTAGATCACGTTTTTCATCTGCTATCGTTTAAATAAAAATATCTTGAACCGGATTATGTATTATCAGATGGATACTTGCTTTTTCGAGTATAATTTCAAATATGAATATAATTTTTAATATCTTTCCAGTAACTTATTCTAGTTTATTTAAAAAGATGTATCACAGCGATCAGAAATTGTATCCCTAGACTCAACATTTAAAAAAAAAGGACAAGCAAGTTTAAGATATTTACAAAGAAGATATTAATATTAAATTTGACCTGTTCGTGTATACTTTTTGTAAGGGGGGAGTGCTGTAGTGAATAACACTTAATCGCAAATCCTTAATCGTTTACATCAACATTCATCACATATAAATTTTCACATTTATTTTTCTAATAATTTATCAAATTAGATCATACCCGTCTCCTGTTAGTCAGAAAAACAGTGTTTTTTGATAATTGCATATTCAACTTATAATAAACAGTTGTAATGAAACCGAACAAGTGAGCATTCAAATTAAATTTTTATTAGTTATTTTCTGAGCACATACTAGTACATTATATAACAAGGTTGAGAAGTAAGCTATTATTGACCGAGAACTTTTAGAGGGATATAATGTTCGAGGTCTATATTAGTCTTCTCAACCGAGGTATATATAGAATTTTTTTAACTACTAACCATAATTATTATATTTGCTTTTATTAGATTTTGAAATTAGTCATTTTCCATTTCATTTTTTTTTAAATATCTTAAAATATCAAGTAGCCTGGAAGTTTAGTTTCATACAAATAAAACGGAAACAAAGAAATGTAATTATTATTTGTTTGTGTTGTTTTGTTCACTTCATTTAAAATTAAAAGAAAATTTGTCATTATTAACCTAGGTAATTTTTTGTTATTAGGATAGACCTAGCTTGAGAAAAGTGACTTCTCATTGGGGCATTCGTGTAAATAATGACGATTTCTCAAGTTAGTAGTTAAAAAAATTAATTTCATATTTAATTTTAATATTTAAAGTCACTTTTTGTTTTTTCTACTCTATAAACTTTATTTCTAATTCTGAATCAAAAAGTTGGCTTGCTGATTATACACTTATTGTAAAATTTAAAGAATTTTAATTGAAATAAATTTAACTTTCAACAAAAATCCTAGAACTGAAAAACAAGTAACAACAATAATTTTACAGATAGTATATATCTGCCATTCAGAGCAGTTATTTGTTGCGAAAACGAAATTGTGTTCTACTATAAAATTTACATGTTTTATGTAAATGATGGACATTTGCAATAAACGTAATGGAATTATTATGTTTCGTAAAGTTTTTCTATTTATTTGCTTTTTCTTTATTATATTTTTGAATGTAGATAGAAAATTTAAATTTTTTTGTTTTGGTTTTTATTTTGTAGTTGTGACATTTTTTTTAACATAAATGAAAATTTCTTCTATTTTATGAGAATATTTTGTTAACTTTATATACGATTTGAAATAAATTTATAGTAGAATAATATATTATATTTTATGAGGTACGGACATTTTTCATACAGTTGATATTTTTTGTTGTTGTGAAATATTAGTTGTTGGAATGGAACTGTAGAAACGAAACTATTTTTCTGTGTGCTTTTGGGTGATTTTGAATATTTCTATATCATAATACATCACTAGTATGTGTTTAGGGATGTTTAGAAAACATGACACTAGTTAAACAGTAGATGGTCATCTTGTCCAAGTCACGCTTCACAATACATGTAACAATTTTGTAGAATATTAAATATTAAATATAAACAAGGAAATATCGATTTAATTTCCAACTTTGCATCAAACATAAGCATACAATGTATTCAGTATTTATCTTACATTAAAATTACTTAAAAAATAATTTACGATTCTGTTTTATATCTATTTTACATTCACTGCTTTTTCTTCATTTATTTCTATAATTTTCTTAAAACACAACTTTTATATTTCTTTGAAACTTTTATTTCATTTTTTCTCCTTACAAAATGCTTTCGCATCTTGAAATAAAAATGGTTAGGAATAACGAATAAATGGTGAATTTAAGTAATACATATAATATCAGAAATATAAAAATAAAAAAAGCAAAAAAAAAACTTAAGCTTTTTAAGATACAAAACACAAAAAAAAAAAAAATAAAACACTGAACTGAAATTGAACGATTTAATTAAGAAAATGGTTCGTATGAAAAATAAGCAAGAAAAAACTAAAGAAAATTTACAAAACAGATTGATGTTGTTTTTTTATTATTATTATTTGTAAAAATTTATTTTTTTATGTCTGTAAATGAATTTATAGTTGTGTTTATTATTCTGATTGCTACAAAAGAGAGATTTAAGGATTTGTTTTTGCCGCAATGATGTGAAAAGGAACAAAGTTGGTTCATTTTGGCTTGTAACTGATATTGTAGAGAATCGTGCTTTGACGGATTCGGGGTTTCGGTTTTAATCATGGTTTTATTTTTGAACCTGTCAATTATCTGTTATCTCTTAACGAGTAATGGGAAATCTTAAGAATACTTCTTAGCATCTTTAGTATAGTATGATTAGTTTCATTAATGATTAGATAACACAGAAAGCAGAAAACATTACCATTAACATAAACTTTATTACATACATAAACCATAATTTTCCTTTAGGCATAATATTTCAATAAACAAACATAAAATTTTGATCCCTAAACATACATAGAACTATATTTAATTAAAACAATTCAACTATAAAATTCATAATACCAACAATGAAATGATGACCGACTTAAATTTTTCTAATAATCAAAATTACTCAATTATTATAATATTCTATTTCAGTATGTACGAGTAACTAAGTAGAAAGCTTTTTAAACCACAAGAAGTAAAACCAATAAAACTATAACAAATTCATTATAATTATAGGAAAAGTCTTTTATAGAAACAAACAAAAGCATATTTTCCTTATTTGTACAAAAAAAAACTGGAAAACTTTTTTTTTCGGAAAATTAAAAGAGATTAGTTTAGCTTGAAGCAAAACGTGATAATAAAAGGTCTAACAAAAAACGAGGAAAATAAGATATAACTATAAAATAGAAAAAATAAAAACAGAAAAGTAGATTATTTATCTCAAACCAGTTGATTGTCCTTTATTTAGAGATAATTTGGAATTAAATATTTTTGATCCCTTTGCCTTAACTCTTAATTCTTTTTTAAACCAAATAATGAAATTGTTTAATTATTTTTTGTGTCTTGTTATCAATCTGGAAGATTAGAATTCTGTTGAAAATAAATCTTATGCAAAAATAAGCTTTTGAAAATTTCGAAAGTTTAAGGTAAAGTTTAAGAAGGAATTTTAAATATTTTTTATTTTATTTGTTGTATACAATTAATAGAGGGTTATTTATGTCTAACGCACAAAGAGAAAAGTGAAAACACACGGCCACCGGGTTGAGAAAATAGTCGATCGTAGTCACATTTTAATTTTTGGTATCCTGTATGCCGAAAGTTTGACTCAAATATCGCATAAATAATTAAACTAAATAAAACAATACTAAAGTGGAGGATTAGATTGATAGATCTAATTTGTATGTGATATAAATGAACAATAGGAACCATCAACTTTTCTAATATTTCAGTACATTTTGTTGAGGAAAGTTTACAAAGTTGACAAGGCAAAGTTGGCCCTCCATTTTAGGTATCACGTTAAAAAATTTTTTTTTAATTTTAAAAAACCTTATTTTGGATTTTTTTCTATTATACTCTCCTATTATACTTGAATTTTAATGGTCAATTACAAACGACAAGTTGTTAAAGAATTAAATATTCATTTCGCAACTTGTCATTTACCCCGAGGGGAGTCAATTTTTTTTTTAAACGATTGGTCTTCTATATAAGAAATACTTGAATCCTGTCCAAGGGAATCTCTTATTTATAACAGAATAAAATTAAAACTATGTAGCAAATGCATGACGAAAATAATTTAACAGAACCAAAATAAATTAACAAAAATTATATAAATTAAAATACACAAGCTTATACATTACACTGAAAAAAATTAAAGTAAAGACAACCTCATTGTTATGACCGCCAAATTACGTGATGTCTAACATGAATCGGTTGAACAAAAAAACTACCATCTAATAAGAGCCCTTGAGTTCTGGATAAAGGTTTTTGCTAAAGCGATTAGAATTTTTGTAAAAACTAATCCCTGAATACAACACAGCTTTTCCATTTTTCAATTGCAATAAGACTTCATTGAATCGTTTTATTACACTTGTATTATTTACCAATATAAAACAGTTGAGGATCATAGTGTATTTATTTTCATTATATAAAAAGATTTTATTTGTTTATCAGTCAGCTGTCTTTAACAGCATCCTGTTATTTGGTCTATATTTATTTCATTGCTAATGTTTGAATAGATGTCAGTAATTATAAAATGTTGACGCCCCCATTAAACTGATTATTATTAAAATTACTTTTATGTAAATCGATTTATTGAATGGCTTGGGCTGAGCTTGATTGGAAAACATTGTGTTTCGTCTTTAATATATTTGCTCATATGGAATAATTAATTTTCGAGAAATAATGAACACCCGAAAAATGCTATGAAATCAATTTTTTTTATTTACTTTCTTTTTTTAGGGTAATTAAATAATACAAATAACCAATATTTTTCAATTTTGTTTTGAGTTGTGTTTAGAACTTAAAACTAGATGTTATGTTAATTAAATTAAGAGAGTTGCAATTGAAATATGTAAGCCAAATAATGTTTCCTATGCTAAAAATAACTATAAAAAGAAATAAAAGAAGCAGAAAATAAATAAAAGAAAATTATATGTTGTGGCTTTCCTTTTTATTGTATATTGTATATGTGAACAAAGTAGTTGTTTTGGCTTTGAAATAAAATTTGAAAAATGGAAATAAAATGATGATGAAATGATTATTCATCAATCATTATTTGGTTTGGTGAAATTAAAAGGAAGCATGTATAGTTGAAAAATGAATCAACATTAAGATAAAAGCAAGCAAAAATATATTTTGCTATCCAGTTGGTTTGAATGTCAATTGAATCAAAAATATTGCAAAAAATGAAACCTATCGGCACGGGTACGTGGAATAGAAAAACTAATAAAGATGGTGTACTTATGGTTCAAAGTTTTCCTTAAAACAAATGGAGTGAAAATAAGATGGTTGTTTCAAAGCAGAGGCGCGAACAAAGTGATCAAACGATGCTGATTGGGGTGCACATTAAATTATTTTGTTTAGCTTTTAGTCATGATGACATAAACTGAATTAGATTAGTGTTAAATTAGAGATCTTTCTTGTGTAGAGTCCGCGTTTTTAAACCATAAATTCATATATCATTCTTAAAGTTTTAAAACCCTTGGTAAATAGACGTCGTAGGTGTCTATAATAATAGTCCTCTGCGACATCATCTTGAAGATGGCAGTGCATTATTAATGCAAAGAAAAATTATTTGCAAACATTTCACCGTTATTGGGACACCTACACGATAGCATTTTCCTAACAAAATGAGGTTTATTTAAAATATAAAGTGTTATATCCAATATAACAATAGTTGAATAAAGTTAGTAACTATTTCCCTGAAAAAATTTTTCTTCGGCCTTATATCATGAATTTTTCATTTTAAAATGTAAGTATTTGAGATTAATTGAACTATATTTTATTTTCACATTTATTTTTAGGATATATTGTAATGAAAATAGAACAATTACATTATTTTAATTAAAAATAATTTTACCGGATTTGGTAGAAAGCTGTGTTTTATTACCTTTAATTTACTCTGAATGATCAACAACACAAAAATACTCAACATATCACTTAACAGCTCATTACTTTTATTTTCATTTAAAATTTAAAAAATTTTGGTAAACTTATTTTTGTTTTCAACTTTGATTTTAAAAAACTATAATAATTATCAATAAAACAAATTATCAATTTGAATTAAATTTACATAGTGATACCTGGATAAAAAATGATCGACAATATATAGTAAGTTTTTCAGATTTTTTGTTTCTTTTTGTATGTCTCTTGCGCCGTTATACATTTAAATTATACATTTATTTTTCTATATATTATCCGATCAAACAACTTTTCTTAAACTCAATAAATTTGAACAGCTGTATTACACCTACATGTAATACTATGAATTAGCCTACATATCAAAACCCTCTATGCAGACACAAACAAGTACATATTAAAAATTAGTATTGATTGCAATTAACTAAAAAAAATGCAAAAATATTATTGAAATATATATATAAATGATTTTATGTCTGTTTTATTTTAAAAAGGCCGGAATTGAAACAAACTGGCAAATTATTAGCGAATTTCTTTATATATGAATATTCTTACTTTTAGAGAAATATTCGAAATAGTCAGTCGTTACAAAATAGTTTTAAATTAGAAAATTTAAATTATTTATTAAATAATTTCCGGGGCTAGGATTATAAAAAAAAGTCAGACGTGCGAATATAACTCGCACGTTGAGGGTTCCATGCATATAATATTTTACGAGAATAGTTCTTCTCAAAAACACATTTTTAGAAATAAATCAAAAACTAAGCCATAGCAAACTATGAAAAAAATTCACCTTTTGTCAAGGTTAAAAATATTTTTTGGAAAAATTTTTCACCCTCAACCATCTCTAAATAAAATGATGAGTCGACCGACCGCTATGAAAACTATTCTATCCTTACAACATTTCCTATAACCGTGATTTTCTAAAATTCTTTCTCTTGTAATTTTCGAAAGGTGGAAGACAGGAAAACATTTTTCACGTTTTTGGAAATAAATCGAAAACTGTGCTTTTGAAAATTACAAAAAAAATGTTTGGTTTAGAAAAACAATAACCTTTCGTATTACACCCCACCCCACGTCAAGATAAAAAACAGTTTTTTTTCAAAATTTTCACTCCCAATCCCTCACTCCAAATAACATTTTAAATAATGAGCCAACCACTAAGTTTGTATTCAATCTTTATAAGATTTCCGATAACCGTGATTTTTTTCAAATATTTTCTTTTGTAATGTTCGGAGTTAAGAAGGGGGAGGGGGAGGTAGGAAATCAAACTGATGTTTTTGGTAATAACTACAAAACTAAGCAGTCAATAATTTATTGAAATGTTCTTTTTGAAATATTTCAATATTTTTCGATTTTTCTTAAAAACACAGATATTTTAGTTGTTGTCAGTAGGCGTGGACAAGTACATTGTATAACTGTAAAAATGTAGAAATGTAGAAATTTGGGTGAATACTGAAGTCTCACGAATAGGGTACCGTTAATAATGGTGGAGGTTTTCTTACGCTACTAATTTATTGAGGTGCATAACTTTGTAAACATTGTTTTTTTTTGTTTTAATTTTCCATTCGTTGATTTCTTTTGGTTTTTTATGTTTTCTCGGGCTATTGAGTTAAAATGAGTGACGAGTAACAAGTCATTCCCGATAATTCGCAGAAAGAAAATTTTCAGATAAACCTGAGTCACGTGGTTTTTACAATTAGAATCAAAATTCAGTCTGCAAAGAGTCGCAAAAGATAGAACAAAATATGTGGATTCTGCTCTTTCGCAATAGTTAATGGTTTCTGTACTCGATATATTACAAACTCTTTACGCCTCCCATCTTTACGTAACGGTAAAAAAAATCCGTCATCGGGCGTCATTCGCTTAGTGAAGAGAGAAAACCGGAAACGCTACTTTCGAATTCCCAAATGGGCGATCAGAAACCATAAATTCTATCGATCGACGAATTTATTAGCAGTTCTTCAGAATCTTTTTCAGCAACACTTTTAAAGAAGTTATAGTTGCGCAGACTTCTGAATCGCATCAAAGTTGATTCAATTTTGACTGGAAAACCGAAATGTTAGAATTAACGGTAATAACAGATAAGAAATGGGTTGCATCGAACCTTTTCATAAATCGCCAAACGGACACAATTTTAACAAACTCAACTCCGCGCAACATGCCACTATGCAGTCCAATGCATCACTAATGAGAGATTTATATTCTGCCATATCAAAAATGGCTACTCAATAACACCAATTGAATAAAGGTCAAGCTTTCGCTAGAAGTCGTTCTCGAACTCGATAACCATACGATAATTCTAGGTACCGAAGCAATATCCGACGCAGATATCACGTAAACATCCATTATCAGCTCCGATGGGTCCTTAAAACGCTTAGAATCTGCTGCAAACTGTAGGGTTCAACGTTCACGCCGCTTTGTGTCGTTCGTAATAAATAAATTGATAAATTTTTCTTATTTTCATCTTTTATAGGCGAAAGAATTTTTTTGGTACAGTTGAAAACCCCTTCACCTTTACCTTAAAAAAGACATGAAAAACAAACGGACACTTTGAATAATTAATTTTGCTGATTCAAATTATTATATATATTTAATACTTTTTGTTGTCGGCTTACTAATATTTAAAATTAATTTTTTTATAATATTAAAAAAATTGTGGAAAGTAATAATAATATTTAAATAGTTTGAATTCTGATTTTTTTTTCATTTAAATTGAATCGTTAAAAAAATGGCAAAAAAACGAACTCTTCATTTACAAATGCAATCACACACATATACTACTTCGGTCTGAAAGACCTAAGTATTACATTCATGAGCTCGAAGTGAAATTCTTACCCCCACTTTTTTGGCATTTCTCGACGTTTTCGGACCTACTGATTCTAAAAAAGCAAAAAAAAAATGTATGTCTGTCTGCCGGCCGGTAGTCACAACCGACGAAATCTAGAAAACCGCTGGACGGATTTCAAAATTTTTTTTCTAAAAATAGGTTTACTCAATGAAAAGAGCCGAAAGGACGATGTGTTCGATAAATGTACCGGAAGTGTGTCAAAAAAATTGTTAAGTGTGTCAAAACAAGGAAATTTGCAATTTTTTTGCTTAAAAAACGTTCATTTTAAGTGATTACGAGTAGGAACATTGAATTTGGAGAAATTTTGATGGTCGGGATTGGTATGTGAGACCAAAATCTAGATTATTGCATTATAAGTTTGTCACAAAAATGTTGTCAAGTGTGTCAAAAGAAAGATTTTTATTTATTTTTTTTTACCCAATTTTCTGGAAAAAAATAAAATTAATTGTTTGTTTGAAATGAAATTTTATTATTATTATTGAGAACTATTGCATCATAAAATTTTCAAAAAAATGTTGTCAAGTGTGCCAAAAGAAAGATTTTTATTTACTTCTTTACCCAAGTTTTTGGAAAAAAATAAAATTAATAACTTGAATGACATGAAAATTTATTATTATTATAGAGAATTATGGCATTATAAGTTTGTAAAAAATATGTTGTCAAGTGTGTCAAAAAATGATTTCATTTATTTTTTTAGCCAATTTTTTGGAAAAAAATGTAGCTGTTTTTATGATGTAAATGTAATTGAAAATGAAATTGGACATGGAAATTTTTGAATTTGTTATAGTTTTTGAAATATTTTTGGAATTTTGAAAAAAGTTTGTATATTTGGTTTTGTAATAATTTTTGCAAAGTTTTTGGAATGTGAAAAAAGTTTGTATTTTTAATTTTGTAATAATTTTTGCAATATTTTTTGAATTTTGAAAAATAAATAGAATTTTTGAATTTGTGAATTTTATATATATATTTAAGGAATTTTGAAAAAAGTTTCAATTTTTGATTTTGCAATAATTTTTGGAATATTTTTAGAATTTTGAAAAATTTAAGTTTTTGATTTTATTATAATATTTGGCATTTTGAAAAAAGTTTCAATTTTTGATATTGTTTTAATTGTTGCAATGTTTTTAGAATTTCGGAAAAGGTTTGAATTTTTGAATTTGTAAGAATTTTTGGAATATTATTAGAATTTAGAAAAAGTTTAAATATTTGATTTTATTGGAATTTTTGAAATAATTTTGGGATTTTGAAAAAAGTTTGTGTTCTTGATTTTGTTATAATTTTTGCAATATTTTTAGAATTTTTGAAAAAAGTTTCATTTAACTTAATTTTTACAATATTTTTGGAATTTTGAAAATATGAATTTGTGATTTTGTAATATTTTCTCGAAACACTAAATGGAGAGGTTTTTGAGTAGTTTGCTGATCGTATCATCTTTTCACTAAATTATATTAATGTATGATCTGTTATAATTTTCCGGCAAAGTATTGATGTTTCGTGTTAGTTTTGTAATAAATTTCTAAACAGAGATAAAAAAATACTTGTCCTAACAGAGAGTTATGTTTGATATACATTGCTGCTCAAAACTAAAAACCATGTCCTCATAAAAGTTTTTTGCCGAAAACTATATCAAAATCCTAAACCCAGACCGAAGTCTTGATATTTCTGAGCTTGAGATTTCATCCCCTCCATATTTTTCATTTTTAAATTAATAATACGACCGAAATGTGCATAGACTCGTGTACCATGCACTTAATGTTTGTCGGATATACCTCACCATCATCATCTCAATCGTCATCGCCATTCCATAAAGTAGCAAAAGAGAACGATAATGATTAGAGACCATGTGGGGATTATCTTTGACTAAATGCAATCACGACACCCGATCGTTATCCAAAACCCCACATTCAGAATTTTTACGAATGCAATTTGGATTAGGGTTAAACGGATATTTTTGTTTTTGAATCGGTCGCTCATTTATTGAACGGACGGATCATATGTTTAAAGCAAAACAAAATATTATTTCCATTCGGATTAGGGTTAAATGAACAACTGGTTAAATTGGACATGAGGTTGGATTAGTGTTAAATAAACATGAGGTTACAACTTAAGAAGAAAATCAAATTTTTGGCGATTTATATGTTTGTGTCAACTGGCATCGGCAATCATTGAGTAGTAGAGATTTGAAGCAAAATGGTCATACACTTTTATATACGTATAACTCAGTAGATACCACTGAAATATTTCACGTCCAACAGCACTTTTTTATGCATGATGACAACATTACAGAAGAGTAACAAAAGGGTAACCAAATAATAGAACTAATTAAAGTACAACTAAACTAACGCCTCCATCCATACTACCAACATGAATTTTTCTTCTAAGCAATCATAATCTAAAAAATACTCTACAGTAACGTCGTTCTCTATTTTATGAGTATAAATTTTTTCAAGAACGAATCAGTCTTGCTTTAAGATCGGTCGTTCATTATGAATTTATGAATTGGTAATAATCAATCATTCAATCTTGTTTGGATATGTTTTTCCTTTTGCATCGCTCTTTTGTTCAATTTAATGTTAACAATAATATTTTCGGTCATTTTTGATCGGATGGTTCGTTTAATGCAAAACAAAATATCAGTTGCCTTTCTTTTTTTGTTTGATTCGACCGACACATCACGAACAGGTAGTTTTTCGAACCGTTTATATAATTATTATTAAAATCAGTTTACAGTAGTAACTTTAAAGGTAATTAATTCTGCAGCAAGCTAAGGCTTATCTTTTGAAAAAAAAATCAGCAAGGCAAATCTACACATAACATTACCTGTTGTTTGAATGTGGTTTATTGATTTCACCGGACCTCTTCAACGCCATCGAAAGACAAATAGCAGCAAATATATGTCGTAGCATCTTGCAGCGATTTAGTTACATATATGTAGTTCATTTGGCACAATTTGCAGCTCGAACAGATATTTGGTAATACCCAGATCTTATATCAATATTCGTCATATAAACTGCTTTGGCTTTGATTAGCTACATGCAAAATTTTGTCAATCCATGGCATTCGCTAGGTCCAGTTTCTGGACCAAAACGCTGTGCAGACCACTTCACATTCAATTATGTTATGTTCAATTATTATTCGAAATGTTGTCAAGTTTTTGTTTAAACTAGTTTAATTTTCTTTGGCAATTGGGTATGGAGGTGCATATACATAAACTGGTGAATTGATTTCGGTGATGGTTTGCTGTTGGACATAATCAATTGCTTTGTCTTTTTCATGAAAAAGTACTTCATTTCCACAGAGTTAACATTTTTATTAACATTTTCTTCTGTGGGTCATTTATATATGGACCTTAATCTACTGATAGACTATTTATTAAAGAATTTTTCATAGTGATAAGTTGTTCCGAATGGTTTGCTTGTTTTTAATTGCCATTTGGCCTAACATAATCGAATTAAGTTTTATTTCAAATTATTATGGTGAAGTTTCTGATAACGGCGGATGAGGTCAACCCATTTTGTCGACTGCATCCAATTTTAGAATAAAATTTGAATAAAGACTTCCTAAGTCTAGAACTTGACCCGCCCAGCTTAGTCGGTAGAGCATGAGACACTTAATCTCAGGGTTGGTTCGAACCTAATGTTTGGACCAACTAATAACTCTTTTGCAGAAAACGTAGCTATAGGCCTTGAATACCATATAGATAGCTTTATAATGCATTTCTAAACAGAAATAAAATGTTTGTACCTTTTTAGTTTCTTTACAAAGAACTGATGCCGGACTCAAATTTCAATCCCTTTATATTTTAAACAATTGAATTCGAATAAAAACAGGCTTTTGAACCAAACACCATCCGAACTATTGAACAAAACTCTTAACATATATACTATATTTCACTATGATTAAAATATAACTTTTCATTTATAATAAATTACAATTCATTTAATAAAATTACGTTCTTGTGTAATTTTACATGTGGTTAAATTCTAATTTCTGGAACAGGAAAAAGGATGAAAATATATTTAATTCTTGAACTTTATATAATCAAAATAGAATAGTTTCCAAGGTAGAAAGGAAACAATTTTTGAGATGTTTATCAATTTATCTTATTTTTTACACTCGTACATGATTAAAATTTTGATAAAGATTTATATTTCATTATAATGGCTACAAAAACAAAAAAAAAGGGATTGTAAGATTATTAGTTGTCATGACTTGAAATATGAAATCTTAGTAAAAAATTTTGAAAATTTAATTAACCTTTTGAAAATTGAATAATACGAGGAAAACCACTTATTTCATGTTATGGTTATTTCGAAATTGAAAATTGATATTTTTGTATATTTCTAAGAATTTTTTTGAACGTATATGGTGAAGATGTTGATACAAAGTTGCTAAGTTATCATGGTTGAATTGATGTATAAATTGTTTAGAGTTTTTATAATAAACGTCAAGATTATTTTGTCTATTGTTAAATATGTGAATGGATAGGATGCACAAGCATAGAGTCACACCAATACCAATGTAAAATGTGTCGAAGTTTATCGAAGGAGCTAAACTAAACATCTGCACCTGTATTTTTAACAGAACTTCTGGGAATTGTATGCTGAAATAGATGCGAGATAGACGGTTAATACAAATGTATGACTTTTTGAACAAGTTACTATTACTCTTTTATTTTTCCTGTTTTTTTTTTAATAAAAAAAACACGTGCCGCAAAATCGTAGATTTAAATATCTCATGAAATATGGTGATTTAAAACAAATCATATAAACGTTTTTGTAGGAAATTTAATTTTCTACAAAAAAGCACATGAAGATTTTTAGCCTAAAACGTATATTTCTGATAATATTTTGAAAAAACTAAGTTTTCTCAACAAATAAATGTGAAAAAATATATATATCTACATATATTGATACAATCCAAAACTTCTTTCTAATTGGATTCTTTCTTTACACCTTAAAATAATCTTTTAGACCATTTATCAATCTCTTAATATCTTAAACAAAACACTTCCGCAATTTTCTAAATGAGTAACAGATTTAAACTTAACCATAAAAACATATCAAAACGTAAGCCAGACATTTAATTTTATTGCAAGTACCTATAATCCTTTTTAATTTTCTTAATTTTCTTTACTCCATATAAGTTTTGTTTTGCTCTCTTCCATAACAATTGAATAAGTTCCTCGTACAACTCATACCAGAATTTTCGTTTAAATTAATAATAATCAAAATGAAAATGAAAACAAACAAACAGATAAAGATAAAATAATCATTTTGACTAAACGAAATAGTCATTGTCGAAATTACTACATAAGGATGACAATCAAAAAATGTATTTTCTTGTTGTGGACAAATCCATGGAGAATTATCATCCATTTTCATTTTCATTTTATAACAATTTATTTTTATCACTCTTTGGTGTGGTCTGGGTTTGGTTTAGATATAAGAAATTCTTAGTTTTTTTTCCATATGTTTGAAGGGATTATAGTGAGTGTGGAGCATTAAATGACGTCACGTAGTCAGTACTTCGACTTATTTTAATTATTTTTTTTTAATTAATTTAAAGACGAGTTTTAAGCAAAATTTTATCATCATTCGAATTATTTAATTTTGAAATAGTTAGGTTGTTTTTTTATAATTCCCAACGAACATCAATCTTAATAGTTTTGAAAACGAAATTTAGTTTAGCACTAAACAACACTTTCATAATATTGAAGCATTCCTTCCCATTGGGAATTAACTTCTTGATAACAATCTGAAAACGATTTACAGAAATCGATTTATGAAAATGAATTGAAGTTAGTGATTTTTGGATGTCCATGTAGTTTTGGATGTCCATGTCCATTAGTCGTTTGTCACAAAACATCAATATTTAAAATTTCTTCTACAAGAATATAACAATCTGTACTTCAGACACTTAAAAAATAATTTTCACTAAAATGGTTTATTATTGAACAATATTAATTTTTTTAAATTCCATAAATTTGTGCAGAATATTCAAAATAAGTAGTGCCATAGGCTTCCACGATACAAAGAAGGGCGCGTTGTCCAATTCCACCAGCAACCACGTATGCTTGCCCTTGACTATTACTTTGATCAACAAGCATATTTAAATATGAAATAATAGCTCCAGTTCCAGAAGTCGGATACTGTAAAGTTAATCTTACATCTTGAGCAGATGCCCATGTTTGACGATTTGCAGCTTGAGCAACAAGGCGATCACCTAAAAAATATTTTAAATTAATTGAAATGTATGTTTTGTTAAATATATTTTCCTACCATTAACTCGATTTCCAAGAGTGTATCGAATTGACTGTCTCCCTTCTTTTTTGGTTTCCAACGGTATTAAAATTGCTTCTGGAAATTTTGCTTGAAAATTTTTAATATCATCCACAGCGATTACTTCAACGGCAGCAAATTTTTGCGACTGTAGATCAATGCTGAATACACATCCGACAATGGTCGCAAGTAATACAAAACTTGAAGTAAACTGCATTATATACTGATAATAAATTCTTCCCGTGTAATCATAAAAACTAAAGTGATAGTGAAATATGTATAATGAAATTTTCTTTTTATAGTAAATTTTTAATCGATTTTAAGTTTTTTATTTATTGTTTATAATAAGATATGAGAGAATTACTTTAAGTGTCAATTACTTACAAGTACCTTAAGTTGTTGAAAATAATTTTATCACAGATAAATATTAAATCAAAACTACTTTAGAGATAGCAATTTTAAATTGCATTTATTGTAAGAGTTTCTAAGAATAATTTAAAAATTGTTTGTTGACTTTAGCTATCAACAAAATTTCAAGTAGGATGTCGGTGAACTTCATGATTTTAGATTCGATAGCACCGCAGTAAAGTTTTGTGCATTTTGTCCGGACAAAAGCGAACATTTTAATTTCGTTTTGCATTAAGTTATAGTCACCACCATTACCACATATTTTATACAACTTTAGTTTTTGCCATTTTTCTCGATTCCTCCGCTTTTTTGTCGGTAAACGCCGAAACATTACGATTGCCCGAGAGCCTTGTAAATTTACTATCACAATTTTGGTTTTTATTAATGCGGGTGGAAATATGTTTTAGAAAACAAGGGTACCTTTGTCCGACAAAAATTTGTCTCATATTGTCGAGTCCGACAACCCAAACATGCTAAAATGCCAATTGTCAGACTTGACCATAGGAGACAATTTTTGGACAAGGTTTATATATATATATATATATAACCTCGTTTTTTAAAACAAATTTCCACCTTCCTCCCATTAATAAAAAACAAAATTGTTGTAATAGTCTTACAAGATCCTCGGGTAGTCATAATGTTTCAGCGTTTGCCGAACGAAAAATCGGCCGAATCGGAAAAACTTCAGATGCACAAAAGTGCTCGGATCCGTTAAAGACAGACTACTCACGAATTATAAAATATGTGGTAATCATCAATTGAGCCTGGCGAGGACCTGCTGACTATTATAAAGAAGTTTACGAATATTTTTAAAGCCGAGGAACACAAGAGAATTTTATTTTATTCTCTTCTAAGCATACTCCAAGAAGGAGCGGAGATTGTCAACCAGCGTATCTCGTCTATGTTAATTTTGAGGCTGAATAAAATTTTCGAGTTGGGTTGCGGTTAAAGACGTGATTCTCCTGATTATTTTCATAAAGGACATGAGTCAAATAGAGTTAGAGGCAGCAAGATAGACCACAGAAAGAAACACGAACGCAATGCAACGATGTAACTCCGTGGGATATTAAATGCTACTAAGCTTGAGAGCGATTACAATCCTTATAAAAATCTTTTGGCAAACATTTAACCAAACTGAGTCCCTTAAAAAATTTAATAAAACAATATAATATTTTGCAATTCTAAAAATATTGCAAAAATCATTACAAAATCAAAAATTGAAATTTTTTTCAAAATTCCAAAAATTATAATCAAATCAAAAATTTTAAATTTTTCAAAATTCTAAAAATAATGCAAAAATTCTTACAAAATTAAAAATTAATACTTTTCCCAAAATTCTAAAAATATTGCAAAAATTATTACAAAATCAAATATACAAACTTTTTTCAAAATTCCAAAAATATTTCAAAAACTATAACAAATTCAAAAATTTCCATGTCCAATTTCATTTTCAATTACATTTACGTCATAAAAACAGATACATTTTTTTTCCAAAAAATTGGCTAAAAAAACAAATGAAATCATGTTTTGACACACTTGACAATATTTTTTTGACAAACTTATAATGTCATAATTCTCTATAATAATAATAAAATTTCATGTCATACAAATTATTAATTTTATTTTTTCCAAAAAATTGGGTAAAAAAGTAAATAAAAATCTTTCTTTTGACACATTTGACAACTTTTTTTTGACAAAGTTATAATGCAATAATCTAGGTTTAGATCTCAAATACCAATCCCTACCCGATTTCTCCAAATCCAATGTTCCTACTCGTAATCACTTAAAATGAACGTTTTTAAGCCAAAAATATAAAAATTTGCTGTTTTTGACACACATAATGATTTTTTGACAGACTTCCGGTACAGTTATCGAATACAGCGTCTTTTCGTACCTGTCCCTTGAGTATACATATTTTTAGAAAAAAACATTTTTGAAATCGCTCCAGCGGTTTTCCCTGCAGCGTAGGTAATGACGGCCGGACGGATGGCCTACAGACAGACATTTATTTTTTTTTGCTTTTTCAGAATCAGAAGTGAAAACTTCATTGGCAATCGCAATCAATTGATATCGTATTAGTAGTAATTGGATCGTATTAGAAGAATAAATGAGAAACAAGTCAGAACGATATACCGCTAGCTACACACACCAACCTCACAATGTAAACCAAATAATTGTCAAAATAGCACTCATATGCCAATAGCAGGGACTAAAGTACGCGTGGTTGTCACACCCAAAGATCAACAATTTTAAATTTTACAAATCTTTCTGCGGAAAGCTAAGCAAATTCATTGGTATTATCACTATCGGTTGGTGGCACTTAACCTTAATAATTTTTAATTATTTTATTTATCATGATTGCCATTCATGTTTAATCATACATAAGCTATGCTTCTTTGTATAGAATTTATGCGACTTTCGTCTCGTAATTGTGAGATTTAAATCGATATAATCGATTTTATCAAGTATCAAGCTACAAGTATTAAGTCTTCACTTAATTTTAGAAACATGTGTTATATACAATTCCAAACCGACAACAGGTTTAGTGAAGATAATAAAATTCCAATACATATAATTTTGATATACAAATGTAATTGTTTCAGCCTTCAGGTTATACTATCTTTCATACGTTATTTTTTATTTCTTAAAAAAATTATGTTCAAAAAAAACATCGATCAAAGCAAACTACCGTTTAAAACGATAAAAAGCAAAAATTAAGCGTACACAACAATTTCATAAATTTTCATGATGATTAATGTATTAATGCATAAAGGATAAACAGCCATGCATACTTTCAATTTTATATATATTCAATATTTATTTATCATGATGACTCGAATGCAAATTGCACAAGACAGTAGCAATATAACTTTTAAAAACTGCGTTATAGATCAATTTTTTAAAATTCGTATAAAGAAATTTTTAATATTTTTATGAATTCATAAATAAAAATAAATAATTTTAATGGTGTTTAATAAAAATTAGAAAAAAAAAACAATAAAAAAATATGTACCATACCATGAGTTGAACTCAGTACCTACAGCACATCAGTCGAGCACGATATCCCCTACGCAATTTGAAACGTTAAGAAATGATAGATAGATTTTAATTTAAACCTTAATAAAGTCTTTCATTTCAGAGCGTCGGTCGCGGATCAGACTAACTTACTACCTACGCAAAAATCTGTGTGGGTGCGCCTAAAGAAGTTTTCACTTCAAAAAGCACAATTCCAGAAAACTATGTTAATTGTGGGAAGTATAAATTTTCCCACAATTAAAACAAAGAAATCTATTTGACTTAAAGTGTATGAAATTTAGTCGAAAACAAAAAAAATTAGATAATGTGAGAATTTTAGAATAAGTTTTTGCATGCATTAAAAAAACGTATGAAAATTTTTATGTAGGTCATTTGACTAGACTGAAATAGAGACATATGTTTTTACTTAATTTTGTAAAAAACGAAGTATGGGAACATTTTAATTTAACTAATGATGTTTTGCATGATTAACAAAACTGAAACATGGAAGCTTTGGCAATGTGTGTAATGTAATGCAACATCAATATTATTTGTTGATTCTATTTCTGGAATTGGGCTTGGGACGAAGGAGACTAATAAAAAAAAGTTTGGGAGAGAGGCTTGTTTGGAAATATGCTTCGTCACAAATCGTGGGGGCATCTCACACCCTGAGAACGTCTCAAACTGGGCTGTTTACTGAAATTATGGTCGGGTTGCACTGAATTTGCGTCAGTTGCATCCATGGTGAGAGAAAAAATAAAATAAATAACATAGTTCAACCGAAAAAGTTACCTGAGTGAGTTGGTGCTTTCTGCGCTGTTGAGAAAGAAAGTTCTGATCGAAGAGATGGAGTGAGAGTGATTATTGAAATATGTCTTAATTAGTGATCATTGTTTTGATACACGATGCGCAGGCTAAGGAGAGATGGTGGTAGCGTAATGTTACTGAATAAGCATTTTGCGCGCGCTACGCAACTGTCACATAAAAATTGAGTATATATCCGAGTGAGTGGGGTTTGCTGCTTTCTGTAAGTGAGTTTTATTCGGATGTGTGTTAAACATGGAATTTGATCTTTGACTATGACTACATAGTATTTGTCCAAAACGATGAAATTTAGAACGAAAAACATTGTCATGAATAGAAAATATCACACAAAAGAGCAGTAGTTGTTTTGAGTTTAACCTTCTAAGCACATTACACAACGATTGATGGATTACGATGTAAAGCTCCAGGGCGGGGTGCAAACCGAAATATTAGCGGAAATCAATCCATAGTGAAGTTTCTGGGACACTTAAGAATGATAAAGGTCAACATTGAGGTGGTTTTCATAATTATGACCTCATAGCTAGAAAATGCTTTCCTCATCTCGGTAACGGTAATAACTTGCAACTCCAATTTGGATTAGTAATGCTCAAATTAATTTAACGCTCAATCTAATATACATTATCGCGTAAAATAAATGTTCAAACAATCAAGTCAGTTAAATATGGGGCAGTCATCCTTGCATCTTGAACTAATGACCAAGTTTCCCAATTTCTGTTTTAAGCAACAAGACTATCACCAATAAATGGATCTAAAAGATCTACAAGTTTTAGTTTCATTTATGTTTTTGGAATATATTCCTTGCCATAGCCTGCCCATCTTCTTGTTGGGCTACGATATTAATACTGCAACCGGAAATTTTGTTTAAAATCTACTGCTATCATCAACGGGAATTACTCAATTTGCACGCTTTTGCTAATTGCTACATAATACAAAACTTGTAACTAAATTCTTTTTGGTAGTGGATAGATAGATAGATAGAAGGGGGTAGAAAAGGGAGACACAGACTCTTCGATCCATAGCGCCGTGTCTGAGTTTGGCCTCATAACAACTATTCCACAAACCTTTCTGTCTGGTTAATGAAATCCAAGACCGACTGTATTGGCAACAGTTTTATGGTGCTGACCTTTACAGTATCCGAGCTAAAAAGCCTAGCGGGAGAATTAGAGAAGACCGGACATACACACAAAAAGTGCTCAGAGTCCTCCTCCTCTTCAAGACCACATCCACAGACAGAACTATCTACAAGTCCCATCGTAAAAAGATGTTTATTTCGATGTCTACGTCCTGTTAGAACACCGATCACAGACTGGAACTTTTCCTCTTCAATCTTAAAAAAAAATTAACACTTTTATCTGAAATGCTAAAAACATTCTACTTTGTATGGCTGTTGATGACGCATTCCACAGAGCATTCATCTTAAGGTCCGCATCATCCTTTAATAATGATAGGGCAAACTTTTTGGATAACCCGGGTTCTGGCGCAGAAAATTTTATGGCCGCTCCCGCCCTTTCAAGTTCATCAGCTTTTACGTTGCCCGGAATGCCACCATGACCTGGAACCCAACGCAGCGTGATGTTGTTGAATTTCGCTATCCCACAGAGGTTTTTTCTACACTCATTGAAGAGTTTAGAAGTAGTCTCCGGGCTAACAAGTACTTTAATAGCTGTTTGGCTATCCGAACAAATGCAAATTCGTTTACCCTGCAGACACAAACGTGTTATTATGTGTGTGCATTCATTGATAGCATACACCTTCGCTTGGAGGACTGTACAAAACCGTCCAAGCCAAAATTTATTGCTACTTATTCCTATATTATTTAATTCCAAGTATAACCCAGCTCCTGCATTTCCATTCAACAGTGAGCCATCCGTATAGAAGACGTAGATCTCGCTGGAGAACCAGTCGGACCAAGATCCCTCACATTCCTCTCTAGAAGAGATGATCAGTTCAGCCGGCTTCTCAAAGTTATATACTTTGGTCATGACGTCACTATGCATATCTATTTCAGGACAAACAGTCCGTAATCTGTCAAGAAAGTGACCACAATCGCATGCTTTCACTCTGTTTACCCACGTTCCTGCCACATGTAGTCTGTAGACAGCCCGTTTAGTCATGTACTCCACATGTTAATGTAAGGGGGAAAGACCCAACATTCAAAGACAGTGTCGAGCCACTGATACCTACGCATGCTCTGGATTTTATTTAACTTAGAACGTGATATTGTTTCCCGTCTTTGGCCACCAGACAACACATGCAAAAGCAAGTGTTGGTCTGATTATAGCTGTGTAGATCCATAAGATGATTTTGGAACTAAGACCCCAATTACTTTCAAAGCATCGGCGGCATTGCCAAAAAGCAATAACAGCCTTATTAATTTTTTTTGTTAAATGATTATTCCAATTCAACCTTTTGTCGAGGATAATGCGTAAGAACCTTACCTCATCCGAGTAGCTTAACTGCATACTGAACAGATACAAACATGGTGTTGCAAGCACTTTTCTCTTGTTGGTAAATAAGACTACCTGTGATTTGGAAGGATGGAGTAAAAGTGCTTGCTCCCCACACCACTCATCAACCAACTTCAGTGAACTTTGCATCAGATCCGCCAGAGAGCGAAGATCTTTCCCAATTTCCAGTATGGCAATATTGGCAGCGTAGCCCAGAGAATAGGGTCCCGATTGATTTAGTCTATTAAGAAGACTATCAACTACCAAATTCCACAGAAGAGGGAACACCACGCTGTGCACAACCTCGTTTGACAGAAACTGAAACAGTTGTGTTACCCATTTCCACAAAGACAATGCGGCAACTTAACACAGACATAATCCAGTTAGAAATCGTGTGGTCGATTAAATGTTGTGATGCCGCAGTTCTGATTGATTCGAAGGTGGTATTATCAAAAGCGCCTTCTATATCAAAAAAAAATTCCAAAGCGAAATCTTTGTCATCAAGTGCTCTTTCAGTTTTACTCACCAAATGATGCGCAGCTGTTTCTACCGATTTACCAATCTGGTATGCATGTTGATTGGTACTTAGTGGAAACTGTATTAAGGCGCTGTCCCTTATAGAACAGTCAACCAGTCTTTCCAGAGTTTTGAGGAAAAAGGAGTTGAGACTCATTGGCCGGAATGACTTGGCTACACTGTAGTTGGTTTTGACCTGGTTTAAATATGAAAACAACTCTAGCTTTTCGCCACGCTTCTGGGATATATCCATATGCCAGACATGCTTAATAAATATTATGCAATGATGCAATGAGGCCATCCACATTATTCTGCAGCAGATTCAATCAGGACCCGGCCATTTGAACGGGTTGAAGGAATCTATGGCCGATATCAGAGATCTGATATTCACCACATTCCCTGTCAAGATCCAGTTATCTTTATTTGGGGAAACCCTTGGTTGTTCAAACCCTTGGTGGTTCTAACCAGCAGTGGAACTGCTTCCTGGGGTATGTGTACAAAGCAGATGTTGCGCCGTTTCTTCCACAAATTCAGTATACTGTCCAGTTGGCATAAGCAGTAAGCCTGGTTGGTATTTGCACCCCAGATACTGTATACGGTACGGTAAGCGATCCAGTCATCGGTATTATTTGTTCGCTTGGCTATCTTTAAAAGTTTCCCGTCTGTAGATCTCAGCTTTTTCAGTTTTCTGTTAACCAGGGTGAGTTTAATTCATAATTAATTCTTCAAAAGTCTTGACCATACACTCTTGAATTCGGTACGCAACATACAATGTCTTGTATACAGTTGTTCGATGGATGAAAAAATATAATTAATTTCTCTGATAAATGTGATCGGAAATGCGATAAGAAAATCAGATTATTTTACTTTTTATACAAACATATTTTGGATTACTAATTGAAGTATATTTTTTCTGTTGATTGACATTATAAGTTCGATTTTTACAAGTGAAATAATGTTTGCATACGTTATCAATATTTTCAATATATATATATTGGACAGGTCGTTAAAAAATTCTTTATGTTGAAAAAAACATACGGGGTTTTATTATTATTTTTTTTAAATAAAAAGAACACGTGCCGCAAAATCATCGAAGTTGATTTTTTGATAAAATCGTAGGTTTCTTTTTAAATATTTCATGATATATGCAGATTTAAAAAAATTTGTGTTAACATTTTTGTAGGAAATTTTATTCTCTACAAATAAGGTCCCCTTCATTTTTTGTCTAAAACGAAGACTAACAAGTTTTTTACAAAATATCTTCAGAAATATACGTAGGCTCCACCTAGCCAGACGACCACTCAAGTCTTTCTGTGACATAAGCCACTTCAGACTTGAGTGATCAGTCACAATTGTAAATCGGTGACCCTCAACATTTCCCCTGAATTTTTTCACACTAAGAATTGCCGCAAGACATTCAAGCTCTGAAACCGAATGGTTTCGTTGTGCTTTATTTAATTTCTTCGACATGAAGGCTATCGGTCATTCTTGACCTTCAGTATCGACCTGATACAATACGCTACCAACCCCTGTCAGACTAGCATCGCATCTGATGAAGAATTCTTTGTTATAGTCAGGATTGATTAACATTAGTGCTGTATCAGCAATTTTTTTAAGTTTCCAAAAGCTAATTGAGCTTCTAGAGTCCATTTCAGCTTATCAGAACTTTTTTTCAATAAATCGGTAATTGGTGATACAACACTCGCATAATTTGGTAAAAACCGTTGATACCAACCGGCCATACCTAGTAAACGACGTATCTGTTTAACATTTGATGGAGCTGGGTATTCTGCGACAGCTCTTACTTTCTCAGGATCTGTTCTCAGACCATCTTCACTGACTAAAAATCCTAAATACTTCACCTGTTTCAAGACGAATTTACGTTTATTGAGGTTAACCGTTAATCCAGCCGCTCTTATCAATGGAGAAACTTTGGACAGCAATTCCATATGTTCCTGGAACGTGAAAGAGACTACCAATAGATCATTTAAATAAATGAAGACATTCTCGTGATATTAGTGTGGTATCACCTTGTGCATTAGCCGACACATTGTCTGGGGAGCATTACATAATCCAAAGGGCATAACCCGGAATTGATACAATTGACGACCAGGCACTGTGAAGGCTATCTTGTCTCTAGATGCTTCTGACAGAGGAGTTTGAATCCTTGATCCTCTCTAGTTCTTGTAGCTGGTCGGTGCTGAGGTTATGTATGTGTGTGTTGGTTGACTCCGTACGTGTCAGTTCGCTGACAAAAGAAGGAACGATACCAAATGTCTCCTAGAAATCTATGCTCAGGTATAGCACTTCTCGTAGGCCAGGGACAATATGGAACCGCATTGGTTTAGTGGAGCAATTTACTGTTATTGGAACTTCGATATAACCCATTATTTTGGTCACGGTGCCATAAGCTGTTCGAATACACGAAGTGTATTTGCGATATGATTTACCAGCTGATTCCAATAACTCCAAGGAATTTCTTCCAAGTATTGTGATTGAAGCTCCACTATCCAATAATCCTGAAATATTTTTGTCCAAAATTCTGATCGATAATCGCGGCCAAAGATCTTTTGATTCAGAAAGAATTGAAGAAATACATGCTTTACGAAATAATTTTCTCATCCTCCAATAATCGATGCAACGTTGAAGGCGTCTGAAGTAAGTGCGGTGACATGATGTTAGATTAAAAGTAGATGATGAATTTAACCCTTCTGATCTGATGGAGGTAGATCTTTCTGAGTCCCCATGTCTCTCGACGATGTCTTCGGGCTTGCTGGATGCTGGACCGAGGATACTGTTCCCGAAACACGTACTCGCGGTCTATAGTTTACCGGTGGATGGCAATTTGAGCAGTTCCGGTATATCACATCCGGCTTATAACATTTCCAACAATATAATTTGATTTGTTTTTGTTGACATTCCGGAGCTCGATGTCCTACCTCTCCACATTTGTTACAGGTTATCTGTTGTCTTTGCATTGATGGACCCGGTTGTTTGGTTTCGGATGACCTGATTGGTCTTGGTAATATTTTCATTGGTCTGGAATCTACAGCTTCCAAATATTGATCCGATTCTGGTTCCACTTCCACCTCGTAATCATCCATTTGCTGCACTTTACTGATTCTAAGGTTTGATGCTCTGGTTGGGACTGGCATAGACCATAGTCGGTCAAACTTCTGACATAAAGTCCAAAGTTCGTCGACAGTAGTTATGTTTGCTGCTAAAGTAGCATTTTTCAGCTCTACGCTCAGTCCTTCCCTGGCGATCTCTAACATTTCATTAGCAGCGAATGGATGTGCTAAGCGTCAGTTTAACGAACCAACTTCCACCCGATATTCGTACACACTCTTCTTTGGCTTTTGTTTACGGTTCAAAAGAACACATAATATCGCTTTATCATCGGTGAGTGTACCGAAAGTTCGCAGGAGTCCCTCTTTTAGCACTGGGTAAGTCATTTCCTTATATTCATGGGTTAAATTCAGGTAGTATTTATCTTAAGATATTGCAGTATGATAGACCTAGGGTCGTCCCATGACAAGCGATCCCTTCTGGCAGCCGCTTCTACTCGGTGAATGAACTCATGAACATCAGGAGAGTGACCATCTCCTGTGAAAATTGGGACCCAATTTGAGTCATAACGACTCAAATTGTTCCTGCGTTCTACTCGGTATTCTCCCGCTGGCAATGATGGAGCAGCATTACGAAATACCTGAGGAAGCTGGTTGTATGGTGGTGGTGCTGTTTGTGGAGCCGGTGGATATACTGGTTGTTGTACAGAAGGTGCCAAGGTTGGATGGTTGAACAGTTGATCTACTCGCAACCATGGACCCGACGTTGGTATGGCCTAGTCCTCAACCCTCAGAACTGGTTGTTGATGGTATGGCACCTCTGCTTGTTCCTGCTGTCTTGGCTGTTGGTAGGTATTAAAAACCAAATTCCAGATTGCATCCGTCATCGGTTGTATCGGTGCCGGTGTTGATCTCTCTTCGAATGTAGGTGAATATGGTGGTGTTGATATCAAACCTGGTTTATCTTGAGACACTGGAGGTGCTGTCAGGATCGTCGACCGGATCATTTTCCAAGCGCGTGCAAGCTGGGAGGTAGCGTAGTTCCGGGCATCTTGCACGTCATCGCGCATACCCAACCTGTTCATCCTGCCGGTATAATGTAAGATTCGATTGGCGAAGCCGGTCAATACAGTACAATGTACCGGATGCTGTAACTGTCTGACTTCGCTATGAATACGCTGCGCTTCCTGCACCACTATCTGCGATTCATCCACCAAATCTCTTGCGTGCGATATAGACATGGGAACTGCAGCACTCTCTGCATGCGCTCGCAGTTCGTAAATATTTTGGAGCAGCGGTTACTTACCTCCGATCCTCGGAATGGTAAGTTTATTATAAGCTCATAAGCCTGCAAAAGTTATTTAAAATAAAACGCGTTCAAAACCCCAGATTCTTTAAAAAATGCAATAAATTCGCAAAAATTCAGCTACTGAAAATTATTCCGAGGATCGGAAGTTAAAAGCCGCTGCTCCAAAATATTTACGAACATAGAAAAGTAGAAATAGAAAACTAATATGAGGAATCAAAATAAACAAAACACCGAGCCGCTGTGTTTTCGGCTTATAAACTGTTGAAAACAATATATCTTTCGCGCTCATAGACGAAGTAGAAAAATAAATAAAAAATTAGGAGGATTGTTATCAATCAATGTGGTTTAAAATTGGAAACAGCTGCAAATTTTTAGATGACGTAACAAATTGATTCTTAATCGGCTACAAATTTTGATGTATTCAGAATTAAAATTGGATGAATAGAACCTGAAATATTTTGAAAGGAGCTAGCTTAACTATAAGATAACGGTTTTTTGAATTTCTCAAAATTAGAAGTGGCTATACAAATTTTTTGAAAACGTAACAAGTTAGTTCCGCATTGGCTTAAAAATTTTGATGTATTGAAATAAAATTGGATGAATAGATCGTGAGATATTTTGAAAACCGCTAGCTTAAATTTAAGATAACGGTTTTTTGAATTTTTCAAAATTGGAGGAGGCTACAAATTTTTTAATGGCGTAACAAATTGGCTACAAATTGGCTACAAATGTCTGACTAGGTCCTGGTTGTAGCCTACATTTTTAGTCTACTATCTTAATAGAGCTAAAAAAATCTACGGTTTTATTAAAAATTCAACTTCGAGGATTTTGCGGACCTTGTTCTTTTTATTTAAAAACTAGTGAACTACTGGCGAGTTGAACAACACATTATAAGCACTTCTGATCGACTTTTATTCTATCAAGATAACTATGTTATCAATGATTCTTATCAATCTTGTCGGTTTACAGTCTACAATACTTTGAGTACCTTGCTTAAAACGTTATATAATGCAAAAAAAAACATCGTAATTTTCTAACAAAAATTGTCATTTTATATATGCTTACAAGTAAACCGCATGCTTCAATAACCCTTTACAACATATTTAAATTATAAAGTAGACAAAGCTACCTTTAACTTTTCTTTTAACAAACTTTTCATTTCCATATTCATTCTTTGTTATAAATTAAATAAAATAAAATTGAATCAAGCACAATTCTGTAAACATAAAACTATATATATAAAAAATAAGAAACAACAAATTCCTAACCAAATCATTTGATTTTTATTACATGTTTTACGGAAAAATAAAAAGAAAATTACTGAAAAAAGAAAATTTTTCGTTTTCTATTTTTTTTTTGTCAAATTTCATTTTGTGAATAATAAAACAACATGAAAGAAAAAAAACAAATTTAACATATGAAAAAAAAAAAATCCGAACCCCTCTCTTTTTATTGTATCATTTATTTTCTATCAACCATAGTTCAGTTTCATTCATAATTTTGGTTGTTGGGATTTGAATATGAAATTTCTTGTTTTTTCAAATTTTATTTTACTATTTTTACGATAGCCCTATAAACTAAAGATCCGTACCTAAGACAATATTCTAAAGGAGAATCGAAGGTTATTAATCATTTGCTTTGGCAGCGGCTGTGTTGGACTATGCACTTTTGAATCAAGAATAGTTTCAGGACTTACAAGACTTTAACAAAACTAAATTTGTTTCAATTTTTGAATCCTAAATGGCCACGACAAACCTTACAAATATATGGTTACATCCACATTACATGCATGCAAAGACAGTATTTTCTCTTTTCCCGTCTAGTCAATCTGACTCGTGTATATCATATAAATATTTCATAAAGTGAAGAACATTTGCAAATTCAAATTATCTACACATCAAATGAATGGCGCAGCATTTTACAATAAATAATTTTTATTTTTTGATTTCACTCCTTTGATGTTGATTTTATTTTTATTTTCGTTCATTCCATTGAATAAAACATTCAGAAAAATAATTTATTTTTTACTAAGGAAAGCATCAAATGTGAAGGAAAAATTAAATGTGATGTGTAAGGATTTGAAAGAAAATATTTATTTGGATTAATTTTACTCCTATATTTGGGATTGTTATATTTTTTTTATGTTGCTCGATTTGGCAATAGATGGCATTATTGTGAATGTGAAAAGACTTTTGACAACCATGTGAATTTAGTTGATGGTTTGGTAGCTGCGGGTTTGCGAAAGTTGTCCAGGAGATGAAAGTTGTCCAGGCGATGAATCCGTATGATGGAAATGAGATAGAGATATCCAAACGATGCAAAATCGATGAAATGTTTACTCAGGAGTTATTTTTAATATTCAGGTTACATGAGTAAACTTCGCAGAGATAACCTTTAATTTATTTATTTGATCGTCAAATTGTTGAATTGTGCTTTAATAATTCAATTCATGGGAACTTTTTATTTTGGTAACTGGAGGTTCTGAAGCATATTGCAATTTATTACAATTTATAATT
Organism: Diogma glabrata; assembly: GCA_963693315.1. NCBI lineage: Eukaryota > Metazoa > Arthropoda > Insecta > Diptera > Cylindrotomidae > Diogma > Diogma glabrata. Next base: position 261,465,354 of record OY856188.1, on the reverse strand, counting down.
GATAATCTGTGATTGAATATTTTATAAAATATAAATATTTGCTATCCTTAATTCCGTTGCATATCAGAAGAAAGTAGTGTGTGTACCAGAGTACAAAATAAGAAGTGAAACTTCTTTATGACATATCAGTTTTCTACTATTCACAACTTCACAGTAATTGGGTGGATAAGGCTTAGGAAAAAAAACGCCGATTATTGATAACCGATTGTTTGGTGAGTATATATCTTCGTATATATCTCTGATACACTCCACACTGTTCGCCTGTAACGGTTGATGGTAAGTAAAATCAAAACGCTAAATTCTTTGATAAGATTTGGAAATGTTTGCATGTTCTATTGACAGGCAATTAGTTGAACCGTGGTAGAACTTTGGAGTTCCTCATAAACCAGGTTTACTGGCCGCCAAAGGGTTTTCAGCAATATTTCGAAATACTTTTATACGTTATATCTCTCAATAATCTGAAATTAATTTGGAAAATATTTTCACAATTAACATTTTCAGATTGAACTTTATGAATGTTTTTATTTTGACCACGGTAAAAGATTGCATTGTAAAGTAATTATATTTAAATTCTACTCATACCACAAAACCTACTACTAATTTAACCACCAACATAATTTTCTTTGTTTATGTTTGAAGCCGCTTTAAGTCCTTCCCAATAAAAAACTTTTTAATCTTTTCCTTTTATTTTATTTTAAAAATCAATTCTGATAAGATATTTCTTCATTTCAACATGGCGGGTAGCCAAAAATCGTGACGATCGAATTTTTCGAAATCGAATTTTTTTAATTTAACACTGCTATAAAATTTCTCTCATACGCCGATAAAGCAGTTTCACTTAAAAAATCAACACTATTTCCCTTTAGTTTATGTGATTGTAACAACTAATATTTGTATTTTAAAAATTGCGTATATATGTATATATGTTTCTTATTATTTATTTATTTTACTTACATGGACATTTTAATTGAAATATAAACTTTATATAATATTAATATTAGATGGGATCAGAATGAAGGATGACATTTTACAATAATCATTATGAAGTTATTGACATTTAAGAATACAGGCATCTTTTTTCTTTTTCCGCCAGGAATAATTTTCGTTAAGTTAAGGTAGTCTCCACCAATGGAATATAAACAATGTATAATGCGATACAGTGGGTAAGAAAATTTTATTATTTGAATTGTTGGAATTATTATTCTGGAATTATTGAAACTATTTATTATTGTGAAATTGGAATCAAACTCCACAATCGTATATAAATTTATCTTAAATGGAAATAAAATAACACAAACTGAAGCTTGAAAACTAGTGTTTTTATCTGAAAATGAAACGTACATGCCAAAATTTTTTGATGTTAATCTCTAACTACATAGCAAAAGAATACCAAAACTATATTTTCTCATGCGACAGTACTTTGATTTGTTGGCTTTTATTATCCTGCGCTCTTAATTTTTAATAAATTTTATTTTCAATCAACGGTAGACTTCTTAACTAAGATTAAGAAGGCTATCGTTGATTGTAAAAATGTCATCCACCAGCACCCCTAGTGATATCTCAAAGCTATTGCTATTAGTATGTGATATCTCACGTCGACTCATATTTCAATAGTAGGGACTGTAGAGTGTAGTACATAGGGTTGTCAAAGCCATAGATTAAAAATTAAAAATAATAGACTATACTAAAAGGCCATCCAAAACATAAAATCTTTTTTAGCCACTTTCACTGCTCGTTTCATATTCAAACACTTAAAACAAAACTTATTTAAAATAAAAAAAACTTTTCCATCAATTGAAATTTATCTAATTTAAAGTTAAAGGAATTCGATTTTATTTCTTGTTTATATATATAAAAGAGAGTTGAATACAAAAAAAGGATAATAATACAATAATTTTTTTCCTTGTGATTGTATCCATCACATATGCGGATGTTTTATGCATGCATGACTACAATACACAACTTTGTTAAAGTTTGAAAAATAAAGGAGAATCTAAACGTAAAATAAAATTATTTACTCGTAAGATGATTGAGAATATGCTAAAATATAAATTGGAAATTATTAAGTTTGGAAAAACTTTTTATAGAAAATAAATCAATTTATATTTTACAGAAATTGTTTTGTGAAAACCAACGTTTTATGGTTGCGTTTATAAGTATACAACTCCATTAGACTCAGAATTATAATAAAAATGAAGTGCGTAATCTTTACACGCTGTTGAAGTAAAACTTCTCTGGCCACTGCAGCAGGTATTACTAAAAATATTAAATATAAAATAAAATAGATATGTCATATTGAAATTTAGAGTTTCTTTCTAATATTCTTGATAATATAATTTACAACAATGTGTAATAAAAAGCCATATTTACATGTTTTACATTTTACAAAGTCTTACAACGTATTACAAATTAAATTCCACGATGAATACATGTCCACTTAATTTAACAATTGGTACAACAATTGATGCATTTTTCAATAAATTTAGCAAATTTGTCATAAACGTTTAATTTCATATTTCAATTATGCTAATAATTGATTTGACTTTGTAATACATTATTTAAATATTGCTTTTTATTACACAGTAAATTATATTATCAAGAAATGCAGCTCTAAATTGCAATATGACATATTTATTTTATATTTCATCTTTTTATTAATACCTGCCACAGTAGCCAAAGAAATTTATTTCAACCGCGTGCAAAGATTACACGCACTCATTTTTCTATTTAACAAAACAAATTTAATCAACACAAATATTTTTTCCCGCCCGGGAAAACCCATGATGCAAACTCTAAACACCATGATTACCATGACCACCGTGACACCACCATGGTCATCATGACCACCGTGAACACCATGGCCACCATGACCACCATTACCACCATGACTACCATGACCACCTTGATCACCATGACCACCATGACCGCCATGACCAACATGACCATCATGACCACCGTGAGCACCATGACCATCATGACCACCGTGAACACCTTGACCACCATGACCTCCGTGACCGCCGTGACCACCATAACCACCATGACCACTATGAATACCATGACCACCATGACCACCATGACCTCCATGATCACCATGACCACCATAACCACCATGACCACTATGACCACCATGATCACCATGACCACCATGACCACCGTGAGCACCATGACCACCATGACAACCATTACCACCATGACCGCCATAACCACTATGACCACCATGACCACCATGACCACCATGACCACCTTGACCACCATGACCATCATGACCACCGTGAACACTATGACCACCATTACCACCGTGACCACCATGACCAACATAACAACCATGACCACTATGACCACCATGACCACCATGACTACCATGACCACCATGACCACAATGAACACTATGACCACTATGACAACCGTGACCACCATGACCACCATGGCCACCGTGAACACTGTGATCACCATTACCACTATGACCACCATGACCACCTTGACCACTATTACCACCATGACTACCATGACCACCATAACCACCATTTCCACCATGACCACAATGACCTCATGACCACACCATGGCCACCATCTACAATCGACACATCCAACTCATATAACATTTAGTACGAGTCTGCATAAGTGAATAAAAAATATAACAAGAAATGAACAAATGAATGACTTGACCATACAAACCAAAAAGATCCACCAAACATGCTTCCATTCCTGGACCAGTTATTCGATTTTGCTCAAATTTCAAAACGGTGTTCATTATATAAGCCATGTACCAAGATTTGCGACAACTTATTTCTCTGCCTTTAAAAAAGTCAAATATGCTGCCATTTTTATTAATTTACGAGTCTTAGCATCCATTGTAAACAAAAATGGAGCAGGTATATAATATTTTGAAAACTGATATTAAATTAAATTAAAATACTCCAAAAATTCGGATTGAAAATCATTAAATTTAATTCAAAATTATGTTTTTTTAATTGAATTTCTGTTAAATTTTTAAGCATCGAAAAATATGAACTATTTCTATAATGCACCAAAAACCAGTGAATATTTAAAATATGTGTGTCATAATCGAATTGTATCGTATATTTACCGAATATTATATTCGTTTTTTATACTTCCGTTGCAAAATTCTCATAACGCGCCTAAAGAAGTTTTACTTCAAAAAAAGGAGCGACTATTTGCAAACAGTGTTATGGGAACCCCCGATAAAATTATTGTTGTTTAATGAAAAAGAATCTTTATGAGTTAATGTTTAATACATAACTAGCAAATTTTTTAAAAACATAAAATGTTAAATAATTTCCTTCTTAATATTTATATGCAGTTTATGTTGGACAAACCGGTCGAAATTTTTATGCACGTTAAACATTTTCCAATTTCATTCATTCAACTTATTTCTAGAATTAAACAACTCATTAAAAAGTTCCTCAAATCGATGAGATGCAAAATGTAGAGCTCGTTATTTTTGATTTTATCGTTATACATAAATTTCAAACAAGTTTTTTAAAATTTATTTAAACAAATTATTTCAGTATCGTGAGTCGTGACTTCTTTTTCATCTCTCCAAAATCGTTTAAAAGTTCTTGTGGGTCTGTTATATGAACTTTAACCAATCGTAAACTAATTGCTGATACGCAAGGTAAATAAAATACAAATAAAAAAAATATGGTAATGTCATTTGAAAAAAAAAACGTCGAGACATAAAACCTATAAAATTTACAATTCTTATATTTTTATACATAAATAAAAATAAACTTTTAAAATTATAAAAGTTATTTTTTAAAGAAATATACAGTTTCTTACATTAATCTTATAATATCCAACTTTCAAAGTATAAATTCAAATTGTGAAATAAATAAATTTATATTAATTTTTTTTTATTTTTGTTATCAAAGAAAATTGATTAAATGTTTAAAAAAGGAAGAAATATGATAAAAACAAATTCAAAAAGGTGGAAAATTACACCTTACGTAAAGTTCATTGAGTTTTATTAAATTTTAGTTTAACTACAAAGATGCATGAGAAATGGAGGAAATAAAAGAAAACGGCAGGTTTCTATGATAAATGGGGTTGTATATTAGATGAAAATCAGTTCAAATATCCCCGATTACGATATATCAACACTAGAAAGGTTTACAAAAATTTGATAGTACAAATATCCTCCTAAAATCTATCTATTGCCCAAACGGCCCAGTAACTAACCTAGACTATGTCTTCTTGCAGCATTGAGGGAATAATGTGAGTAATGTCCGGGTCATTCAAATATTAACTCTGGATAATACCTCCGGGCAGATCTGGGCGACTCAAGATCTACGCGCAGTAACAAAAACACTTGCCAGTCGTAGTGTTCATGCATAAATGTTTCAAAATGTTTTTTTAGAATAGAATATCGGGAAAATATTATATTATATATACATGTATTCCGAACTCTCACTTAGATTTATTATACTTCAGTGCAATTTGTTTTTCCGCGATTGGGTTACTTTTGCCGTAAAATATGACATTTCACTTTATTTTTGGCGATCAACCTATGTGGTTTGTAATCTAAATTTATTTAATGTCCAAAATTAATCGCCATTTTGGATATTAAATAACAGGTGAAATTAAAAACATTTTAAATAGAAATTATTATTTTTTGTAGTTAATTAATTTAAAATTAAAATTAATTTTTGAAATGTAAAAGACTTGTTTAATGTGATTGTTCGAACTGAAAAACAAACAAACAATTTGTTGCGAAGCTGTTAACCCTATAAAAGTTAATTTGTTGAAACACTGTCTTATTCATGAACCAACGCGTTTAATGCAATTTATCTTATTCTTGAATTAATGTATTCAAACAACTTATCCGAGACACACGACTTATCGTCTTTTTTATTCTTCTCTTAATGCGATCCTGTATGATATATTTTTATAAATTATTGGCTTAGGAAATTTTCCATAATTTTCTTAACGAAAAAGCAATTGTCAACTGTGATCAGCTGATTTGTATTTCGAAAAATTTAAATAATCGTTATTTCTTGCTAATTGAGGTTGTTTTGTGTTATCTTTAAGTTGTTCAGATATATGTAGTGGCATTAATATTATTTTTGCTAAATATCATTTCTAATTATCATGGCTGTATGGAATTTGTCAAATACATACAGCAATATAAACATTTGAAGTTTAAGGAAAAAACTCTATAGTTGCTTGTAAATTTGGCACATCAGTCACTTGGTACTATCCTTTAAGATCGTACAAATTGTTTATATTGTAAATTCTAACAAGTGCTATTAAGCCATTTTTGTGAAAATATTATAATTTAATTAAATTAATTAATAAATAAGTTTAAATTAAATAACAAAAGAAAAAAAAATGAACAATATTTTTTTGACCTTCAAAGTTTGATAATTATTTGCACGATCGTCTTAAATACATTAAAATCATTTGCCGTTTGTGACGTCAAATTTTTATTACAAAATTAGAAAAAATTGATGTGCTTGTGTGTAGTCCATGAAAGTCCGAAACAAATAATTGTCAAATTACATTTTTAAAAAATCTAGTTGGAATTCAAATGTACAATTTTTAGTTAAACTAATGAAAAAGAAATAAATGTTTTGGTTAAAGGTTGAACTTCTTAAAAAAATTATTTATTCGAATTTGAATTCCAAGTTAAATGAAAATTATTCAGTAATAGAAAAAATTGAAATTTTAATTACATAGATTTATAGTGGAGTCAAACCATAAATTATGAACCAAAATGGCAGTCGAGCGTCATGTTTCATGAATCAAGGAAATAACACCGGCACACAAAAAAACAAAGTGGTTTGTACTTTGGGCGCCACCTATCTACGGGCATGTTTTTCGACCTGCGGAATACGAATTTCAAGTCGGTCTTAGCCGTCCACCCTCCAATTTCGAATTGCGGAAAACCGTGAGAAATAGCGAAAATTGGATGTTTTGGTAAAAATTTTTGGGGATTTAAGACAAGCTCAATTTTCATGTATTTTGACCTCGTGAATACAAAAAACGTATTAAATAGAGCTTACAAGATTTTTTTTCAATTTTTTTGGGTGTTTGAATTTTCGGAGTGTTTGAGAGGAATCTGGACCAAATATAGTGCAGAGTCAGATTACGGAGATCGAATTACAAGAAAATTCTCATCGATCCAAGACTACAAGATTTTTTTTATCAAAATAATTAAAATTTTTTGCGATTTTTGTCATTTTTAAGGGTTTTTTTACAATTTTCTCGGATTTAAAACAGCCAATGACCGAAGCACACTTAAAATTAGTATTCACGAGATCAAAATATGTATATGAAAATTGAGCTTGTATTAGATCCCCAAATTTTTTTTATACAAAAACATCCAATTTTCGCTATTTTTCACGGTTTTTCGCAATTCGAAATTGGAGGGTGGACGGCTAAAACTGACTTGAACTTCGTATTCCGCAGGTCGAAAAATATGCCCGTAGATAGGTGGCGCCCAAAGTACAGACCACTTTGTTTATTTTTGTGTGCCGGTGTAATTATTGATTCTAAAATTGAATTCTGTTGATAGATTGTGATAGAATATTTTGAAATTAGTAGTGAAGGGAAGGTAATTTTTTTAGTGTCTATAGAGACTTAAGTTTATGACGTGTTCTACCTATAATCGGAAAACTATATGGATTTATATCCTATTCAAGGGAAACTAAGCTTTTTGATATTAATCGTTGCCCGGGAAGGAGCTGCTAGTGTTAAATAACTGACCAATTTCGGGCCAGTATTGGCTTGCCTTGGCTAATTAGCTTTGGTAATTAGCTAATGCCTAGACTGAACCAAGGTTCAGTTTATTATATTACGCATTATTAACCAGTATAATGCATTCTAAACATGTGCAGGCCCTATTATGTTTATCTTTATTTTCATATATGTTACTCTTTCCACAACCTCTTTTCACACATTTAAAGGAGGTCTGAGAAAAAATTGGTTTGGTAGACCTGGCCTAAATCTTATTTGCCATAATTGGCCCAAGCGTCGTTTGCCAGACTTAGCCCTAGGACATCAGTCTAAGCTTGGCCCAAGTTTGGGCCGTTTGAAAACGTTAAGCCTGGCCCAACCCCCAAAAGCTATGCGCGGTCCTGGTCCAGGCTTGGCCCCTTAGCATTTTCTTACCCGGGTGATAGAGGCTCACAGAGAAAATATCGATTCTCATAGAGAAAATTATAGGTTCTCAAAATATTTCCATCAACAAAGAAGATATCTTACGAACTAGGAGAATGAAAAGGAAAGATAGCGTAAACGCAAATGAAAGAAAGATGCACCAATACTTGTGATATTCTGCTCTTTTAAAAGTCGTAACACTTTCTTTATTACCTACCTACGATTTAAAACAATGAACTTGCTAGACACGAGAATGAGCCAATTCTCGGGAATGCAAATATATAAACGAATACCTTACTCCACAACAACACAATATTTTTTGGAAGGCAAATGAAATCAAATACACTTAAAAAAAACTAAGTAAATTTTACAATTTTTTTATGAATATACAACACACAAATTTTTTTGTAAGTTTACCAAAAATATTGTAGATAACAAAAAAAATTATTTGAAAAAACAAAAAATTTGTAACGGCGGACTATTGCAATTTTGTTCTAAAAATAATCGTGGTGGAGCAAGATTATTTTCACTTCATCAGTTGATGACAAAATAGAACGTATTTTTATTGAGGTTCAAATTTTTGGAGGTAAAATTCTAGTTGGTTGCATTTACAATCCTCCAACTAGCACAAATGCAGATATTGACAACCTAAATGATATTTTGGTCGGTTTAGTGGTACTTACAATCGCATCGTTATTATGGGTGACTTGAATTTTAACCAAATAAGTGATAGTTGCCCGTTAAAAGACTTACTGTCATCTTTTCATTGTTCCATATCCCGTTTGGTGCTGTATGTGGAAATTCACTCTTAGACCTTGCTGTTCTACCCAGACATGAGTCCTGTTAGGTAGTTAATTTTGGCCAGTCACCTACCATTTTCCTGACCTTGACGTGATATTTTTTAGTCTGAAATGTCGCAGACCGCCACCAATCAACAAATACACCACAATTAATGATTTTTCATCAATTAGCATGAGCTTTTTTATGAGTCGTCGTTGCTTCCGTGGAACCATATTTGGTACCTTTCAAATGTCAACGATCAGCTGAGTGTAATTAATTCACTAATGCTATATGCCTACATAAGGTTTGTACCAAAAGAAAAAGTTCTGTTTCGTGATCCTTCAATTCCATGGATGAATTTTAAGATTTTAGACGCCATTGCCAAGCAGAATTCCGCATATCATCTTTATCGGATAATGAAACTGCCCGAGGATAAAAGAATATTCTGTAATTTGTGTAACTATGTCACTAAGCTAATTAGAGAGGCCAAATTAAACTTCTATCGCACCAAGTTAGATACAAAACTACCACCTAAAACCTTAAGGAGAAACATTAAATCAAATGGTATAGTGGATAGATCAAACGGCGTGGAAACCTCTGTAAACGCCTCCGATTTTGTTTATCATATTTCTAACAGTGTTATGAAGGAAGCAATTTGGCTTCCTTTGCCGTATAACCATTTCAATTCTGATGAGAGCTTCAGTTTCACCGCAATTAATGAGTGTGAAACTATACCTGTGATTAACTCCATCAAATCTAATGCGACCGGAGCTAATATCATCTCTTTGCATTTTATAAAGTTGCTGGAGCTGGTCCTTGTGCCATATCTTACATATTTTTTCAACAACTGCATTACAACTTCTATTTTTCCAGAGCTATGGAAACGTGCTAGTGTTACTCCTGTACCTAAGTCTGCTAGTCTAAAATCTGTTGAAGATTACAGGCCTGTTAGCATCCTTCCACTCCTTCCTAAAGTTTTTGAAATCATTTTAAAGACGCAAATCGAGCAAAACCTAGGTAGTAATAATCTGATCAGTCCTCTTCAGTCAGGGTTCAGAGCGAAACACATTACCATAACTGTATTATTAAAAATATCCAGTGTTGTATCTAAAGCTCTTGATTTTTCATTGTTTACGGTTCTTACGCTCGTCGACTATTCTAAAGCTTTTGAATCAGTACACCACAAGCTACTTTTCTAAAAACTAAAACTTTATTTTGGTTTCTCCGACGTTGCTGTCCAGCTCATTGTCTCTTATTTATATGGAAGAACTTATTTTGTACGTGTCGGTGAATCAATTTCTGCAGATGTGGAAATTGTAAGTGGAGTACCACCGGGATCTGAGAATTCTGTTATTTTCTATATTTATAAATGATCTTCTGGACTTTCGTAAATACTCCAGTTTCCATTTCTATGCAGATGACAGCCAACTGTATGCATCTGGGCCACTTAACAACATTTCCCCGTATTTGATATCGTTAACCGTGATTTGAGTAGGCTATTGCTTTGGAGTTCAAGGAATGGACTATCACTTAACAGCAAGAAAACGAAGGTTCTTTTTATTAGTTGGGGTAGCAATATCAGCTTAACGCTAGCTGATCTATTTCTGGACGGCAACAATCTGGATTTTGTTAATACTGCACAAAATCTTGTGGTAATATTTAACAATACTCTGACCTGGTCTGACCATATTACTCGTCTGTGTGACAACATCCACCACAAGCTTTATACTTTGAAGCTCATACGCTAGTTTATTCCAGAGGCCACTAAACTACATCTTGTCAAATCATTGATTGTCTGTACCAATCTGACTGTATATCTAAGAAAACGCTTCGTGTTGTATAAGAACTGAATCTAAAAAATTATGGTGCAAATTATGAAACTTTTTGCAATCCATACAATTTTAGAGCGATCTAGTTTCGAACCAATGAGAAAATTACAAACTTTAAAAAAGTTTATCATTCTCATCAGGGCTAACCGACTAGATAAACTCTACCAAAAAATGTCAACGTTAATGTATATAAACCAAAAATTAGGTTACAACTCTAGCGAAGTGTAAAAACAAAAAATTTACATAAACATACATTTAATAAATTCAGGTTTAGTCAATTTCAGGTTTAGTCATAATTTGCACCATAATTTTTTAGATTCAGTTCTTATATTATTCTTGATGGGAGATTTTCCATCGGGGTGATGTTATATCACAAATAATTTACTGAATTAATTGCTTCGTGTTGCTTTCAATTCATGCCTTAGGTATATATACAATCTTGGTTTTAGAGACCATGTGCCATCTTGCTCTAAGTGCATTCTGGGTTGCTCACTGTCTGTTTATTTTGCGTTTCGCGTTGCGTGTCAAATATTTAAAATAATTACTATTGAATGTCCTCTCTATTTATTTGAAGAATTTTCATTTGGAAGTTCAAAACGAATGTCCATCCTTAATGTACCTCGGTTTAACTGACAGCAAAGAAGAAGAAAAAGAAGAAGTTTGTTTGTTCATGGTGTTTCCCTTATTTGGAACAAACTTCCGTATTCCATCAGATCACTGAGATCGCTACCTCGTTTTAAGAGAGAATGTCTAGCTTACGTTGAAGCCCTGAACATATTTTAGTTTTTTACCTCACCACAATTTTAAATTGTGTGAAGTAATGCAATCTATGGAGAAAAAAAAATCTTACAAACCCCAAATTTTGTTTTTTCTTTTGTTTTGGACCATCCTCTATCTAAATAGCCAATAAAAATTTTAGTGTACGTCTGTGTGTGGGTGGGTGGGTGGTTGACCTTTCTGCATAGGATCTTGATGAAACTTTGGCAAATGATACAGGTTCACTTGAAAATGGTAGATCTGGATTCATTTCAAATTTGGACAAAATGGCGGGGGGTCTACCTCTTCTTTGTAGTGTTTTTTTTCTCGATTATGCAGTCTCTTTTGCCTGCATATCTGTCAATTGCTAGACAAGGGGGATTTTCCTACTTGAACTCACAATACTGAAGCTTTTCGGATACAACCTCGTTTGGCACGTAGTCTTCTCGTTTGCTTTCTGATAATGGCTCACATATTAAAATGTTACTTTATTACTCTAAATTGTGGTTGTAAAGTGTCACTTTTTAACCTTATACTTTGGTGTTATATATAGTTACGCCCAAAAAAGAAAAACATTTAGATATGTATAAATTATACAAAAACAAAAAATTTTATCAAAGCTTTCAATTCAAAATTTCACAATTCAATCAAAATTTATATTATTTTTTGTTGTCATAGTAACACAACTTGTTTGAAAAAATAACAAATATTTTGGTCAAAGGTTACTTGTTCAACATATTTTTATTTAAAAATTTATGCAAATTTTTAATTTTAAGTTAAATTGAACATTTTTTTAAAAATATTTTATATAAATTAATAAAACAAACGAATAAAAAAAAGTATATGACGCATGTACATAAGCGATTTTAGGCTTAATGTGGGTGCTCAGCTGGCGCCTCGATTTGCAAACTTCACATACGTCCACAAGCCTTAGCTTTAAGTCCCTGCATCATAATCCATTATTATAATAACAATTATAATTTGTTATTATTATTGTTATTTCTATTAATTTTCAGTTTATTTTTCACGTTGAAACCTGTGAGATATCGTCTTGATGTTGGCAGAAAATGCTGAGTTTGGATCACAAAACCTTATTCCATAGAATCTTAAGTAGGAGTACTAAGAAACCTGTAGCCTGTTTATTGAGTCTAGTAAGACAATTGGTTGTAACATTTTGTTCTTTTTGAATATTGCTTTTGTATTCCATCAGCTGGAGATTGACTTCGACCAAAAAAGGTCGATTTTTGATTAGATCCTGTGATTTGGAAGTTGTAATCGCAGCTAACACAACTTTCAAAGCTCCAGCAGTGACCATAATATATTTGTTTTACTAATCTTCTTTACCATTATCTTTTGTGCATCATAATAATCAAACCCAACGATTTCAAATAACAAAAAACAAATCAATCAAATATTGTAATCAAAATTCCGTTTCATATCACTTCAAATTTACAATCAATTTTCTTTAATAATAACAAAAAAAAAATGAATTCTAAATTTCATTAACTTCAGAAAAATGAAAAAAATCTGTGACAAATTTAAATCTTAGAAATCAATCGTCTTTGAATAATTTATTGGATATTTATCGATTTATTGAAGTGAGTTAGGTTTATTGTTCCTGCGGCATCGATTTTCAAAAACAGATTTTTCTTTGCCATAAATATATAAAACTAAACGTCAGTAACCTTTAATTCGTACACATTGAAAATCACCCACTGAGACAGAATTTTTTGTCAAAATTGAAATAGTATATTACATAACGAGGTGTAAATTAGACGGATATGAAACTTTCTATCGAGGTTTGTATGCACTATAAAAATAAATTTGATACTTGATTGAAATTGAAATGGCTGTTTTCAGCAACAATACATATGACACTAAAAGATCACTGCCCCAACTTTAAAAAGTCAGAAATAGCCGCATTACATACTTATAAGGTTGTGCAAAAAAAATTTTAAGGACAAAAAAATGTTAAAGAATCAAAAAATAAACATTTCTTGATATTTTCGTTTTCGTTCCCGTTTAAGTTTCTTGTTTGTGTTATTATTGTTGAATTCAAATAATTGTTTTGTCGATTTGTTTGTGTGTTCTATTATTTTTTACGTTTTGTTTTTGTTTGTCTTCGATCTTTGGCACGAAATCTTTCTTTAAGAAAACAAAAAATAAGATTTTAAATTCAATTTAAAAAAAGGATATTTTTATGGCGATTTTGGAGAATTAAAAGTTTTTTTGGGATTGTGTTTGGTTCATCAAATTACATTTTGTTTCAACGGATTGTGCTTTGTTTGGATTTAAGGATATGTATTATGATTTGATAAAATTTGTAAAGCATATTGCTTTAATGCAAAATTTTGATTGACCTATGGGTCAAAGGCCTTAAAAATCGTTCTCTTACACCTAACAATGCAGGTTATAAGGTTGTGACGTTTTCTTTAAAGTTTAATAGGGCCAGTGGAATGGTGGCGAAAGCTGTCGTATTATAGGATCATTATATCGTGTAAAGTATTACATTTGTCTATTTTGAGATACTCTTCCTTATTGCTAGCGGGATTATTGACACAAGCATTAACTAATTTCTTAAAATCATCAAAGATCTGATTGCGTTACTGTTGCATTTATTCTTCGTATAGTAATATAAAAAATATGAATGACAAAATGATTATACCAAGGCTTTCTAAAAAATGACATTTTCTTTCCAAATACAAGTAATCCGTAAAACCATTTTTCTTCGCCCAAAAGGAAAATTTACTTTTTTGTTCATTTCTTCATCAAGATATTTCCACCGTATGGAAGTAACCATAAATTTTTTATGATTGACAATAGAGATAGTTCACAGAGTGAATAAAAAAATTTACAGAACAAATCCTTATGTTAAAGGATAATATATTTATTGTGATTTTTCAATTTTCTTGTGATATCTTATTTAGGTTTTTTTTGTCTTTTATAGTCTGCGACATATATTTTCTGATGTTCGTTTTACTATTATTATTTTATAGATTTAGAAATTAGATGTCCAATGTTATTCGAACTAAATGAGATGGAATTTTCATTTGGATTTTTTTTTATGTACGATAAATTAAATTTAAAGTTAATCCAAGTGAAAATGGATAATAAAATTGATTAAACAATATGTGTACACGGTTTTGGTAGTAAACTTTATATGTTGATAACAAATAAAATTAGAGAATAAATTTTTGAAAGTAATACTCATGCCTATGCGAACTAGACAGAGAAAAATCTTGATCACAAAAATACATTAATATCCCGAAGAGCCTGAATCTGGACCCAACAGAATGGGAGTATAACCCAACTCTTTAGTAATGCAACAAACTATTTCATTTATATACAGTTCGGGCTGACAAATTTTTCATTTAATAATTGAATGTCAAGCGAGTAAGAATATTTGAGCATCTAATTTCTTTTGATTTAAGGACAACAGATCATAGAGTTTTATTTATCTTTTTATTGGACAGCATTTCATTTTACTATACCGTTAGAGATTAATACGAAAAATAACCTTTATCAACATCGGCAAAAATCTTTGATCAGAATCTTATATTTAGTTTAGGAGACTCAAAGGATGATCACAATGTATTTTTATTATCATCGACATCATTAAAAAAGTCAAAATCAAAGCGAAAGAAAGTATAAACTATTATAGGAAATGAAACTCCCATTTGTTAATAGTCTGTGCTACCCTATGGTAACAACCATTCTCAAACCAGTACCACTTGCAGTCCCTAAATCCCATCCAAAACCGTCGTGTTTTTACATTTTTTTTCTTCAAATTTTTCTTATTATTTCTCGTAATATACGAAGTTTTCATGGACAACTCCCTCTACGGTGATACCTGAATCGAATTACCTTCATTCGTTTCTTTTAAATTAGTCTGCAAACGGTGGAAGTGGTTTTGTATTTTTTAATAATAAAAAATTTTTTTATCTTTAAAAATTACGTATTACAGTTAAGCTAGTTTTCTTTTTTGTAAGGTTTCTGTTGATAACGGACACAATATTCTTGCCAGAGATAATCCAATATTTTAGCCTTAATATATTCATCAGCAAAGATGCGCCAGCATCAAGTTCCTTTGGGGTTGTTCAGCCAATAATTTTTCTGTTAACTGGTGTTAGGATGGTATTATAATCGGATGCTTTACTTTGGAGGGAGGCAGAGCATTTTCAATTCGATCCACAACCCGTATGATACCCTTTTTATCCAAGAACGGGCTTATTGATCTGAGCCATCTGAACGGTATGTCAGACTTATTTTGAAGATGATGAACCTTGTCTTGGAATTCCTCTTCTTGAACCCAATGAATTCAGTGAGTTTTCAAGTTCAAGATTGTTGTTAAACGACCTATTTTCTTATTCCTTTTTATATAAAACGCATGCACCATGACTGATATTATAGTTTTGCAAAAGAATGAAGTTCTGATATCAACAATTTGAACACAAGTTGAGAATCAGTTTTTCTTTTTACGCTGATGATTTATTTTCTTCATTATTCATGTAATGAAGCGCTGCTTCGTTGATCCACAGCGAAGTGGCATAGCAGGCCGCGTACCTAGCGAGATTGTTTTAATAGCCTCAAGCTAGCTTTAGTCCGTGGGGACGAGAAGGAAATCCTGCTGCTCCAGCACAAATAACTGTATAGTACGCGTATCGAATGTTGAGAACGGATGAAATGAAAAGACAAGTGAAAGAGAAAGACTCTGGCGTCCCCCGCATATGAAAGAACGGCTATCACCACAGCCAGCCCCATAATTCAACACACATTCACACACTCTCACACCTCATACGCTCATATATTCTCATACCTCATACACACATACACTCTCGCACCTCACACACTCATACTCTCTCACCCCTCACACACATGCACACACATATGTGCAACTGATGATTTTTTCACATGAGGAAACCAAAAATCGAGAAGTTAATTTCAAGTTCATTCACCCCAACATATGCACCCCCATTCACATAAACCAACGTATATACACTCACGCACACATTCAGACTTACATACATATTCGTTTACAAATAAATTTTGAAGTGACTCACCCCATGATTTATCCTGATCCCGCTCCTATTTCCTTCGAAATCCATCTAGCTGAAAAAATTCACAGTGACAGGAAGATTGGTAAATTTTGAATGAAAATCATAAAGAAGTCTCAAATAATTATATATCTGTGGGTTTAGGGGATGAGCGTGGGGAGAGTAAAAAAAAACATTTTTGACCCAGATGAGTGGGGTGTCATTTGAAGGAGCACTTAATTTAAGAAACATTACAATTTTTTTAGAATTTTTCAATGCACAGTTTTTGAGTTATTGTAAAAAAAATATTTTTAGTATGTAGTCTTTCACCCCCCTAAATTTCGACACTTGATTGACCGAAAGTATAATCAACCACAAACCATTTACAAGCTGATGTAATTGAATCTTTCTTGAGTTACCATAAACAGCTATAGATAAGATTTAACCTGAAGCAACATTTTTGTGTGATTTTTGATCAATGTTTATAGGTATGTGATTGTAATTTACTATTGACATTTACGATTAAACATTTATTTTGTTATGCGTCTATGGTCTAGCAATATAAAGACATTACACCACAACTTTTTGTCAATTATTTTTGATATTGTGTTCTTTTACATTTACGGAACCCTTGGCGAGAGAATTTTATTCGCACTTGTCTGACTTTTTTAAATTTACTCTACGGCTTTCTACCGATGTAAGATTTGAAGTGATCCGTGAAAGAATTAAAACCATGAACTTAAGTTTTGTCTTGTGATTGAGTCTGGATGCAACAATGATTTCTGTTAAACCATGAGATATTGTTGCTCTACTTAATGATTATCCAGATACTGCTACTCTAGCGTTACTTCGATTCAATTGCAGACGTTGAGCATAGGATTCTGTAATAAAGGACATTTGAGATCCTAAATCTAAAAGTGCACGACACTGCATGTGTTGATTCTCATTTTCTAATTTATTAACCATAGGATAGATAAACCATGGATCTCGTGCTTCATATATGTGATCTAGAGCTGTTGAACCACGAATTGTGTGTGAAAACTTACGCAATGATGACGGATTTAGAATTTCGTATATTTTCGTATATACTGTTTGTTTATTTTTGTCGAAGCGTTTACATAGGCGTTGAAACTTGAAAGGCTTCATAATAATTAGCTTCAGCTATTGCTATATGTTTCAATAAATTACTGGCCTCAACCTTCAAACAACCCTTCAAATTTTCGAGCATATGGTAATAAACTATTCGTGGGTATAAGTTTTATAAATAAATTATAAAATGATCGCCGCTCCTTATAATCTTCATCAAAACATGGTATATTTATTCGTGGCAATTTTAAGTCAGATACTGGATGTATCCCCGAGTACCCGATGCATTTAATGTATTATTGTGACCAACTGTCGCACTGCTAGTTACACGGCTTTTCAGTCGCAAAGGCCAAAGCTGCATTTAACTCTTGAGAGAACGGTAATAATTTTCTTCGAATTCTGTTGTATCCGATTCTACAGTTTAACTTGAATAAAGTATCGCATATTTAACGGCTTTAACTTTCTCCAGAAGCATTTGTAAACGTTTTATGCATGTTTTTAAAACTTCAACTGTTTTAGGCTTATCAGGATCCTCTGTATCGATGAATGTGACAATACGCGTCATCTGACCTTTGATCAAACTGCGTTTTCTTAATAATGCACCCACCGATAGCTTTTCCATTTGATACGAATTTTAATTTTTACAAATTCATTTTTATCACTTTTGGAATATACACTAAATTATCATTTTATCACTAAATTGTCGATAAGATAATGTTACATATATAATCCGGCACCAAGTTCAAAAATTCAAATAAATGAAATATATAATTCTAAAAAATAAAAATATGGAGGGGCTGAAATCTCAAGCTCTGAGATATCAAGACTTCGGTTTTGGTTAATGATTTTGATATAGTTTTCGACATAAAACTTTTATGAGGATATTGTTTTTAGCTATCGGCAACAATGTATATCAAAGCATTTTATCTCTGTTTAGAAATTTATTACAAAACTAACACGAAACATCAATTCGTCGCCGGAAAATTATAATAGATCATATATTAACATAAATTAGTAAAAAGATGATACACTCAGAAAACTACTCAAAAACCTTTCCATTTAGCGTTTCGAGCAAATATTACAAAATCCCAAATTCATATTTCTTTCGAAATTCCAAAAATATTTTAAAATTAAATAAAATCAAAAATTCAAACTTTTTTCTAAGTTCTAAAAATATTCCAAAAATTATTACAAAATCAAAGATTAAAACTTTTTTCAAAAGTTCTAAAAATATTGCAAAAATTATAACAAAATCAAAAATTGAAACTCTTTCCAAAATTCCAAAAATATTCCAAAAATTAGAATAAAATCAAATACTTAAACTTTTTCCAAATAATAATATTCCACAAATTCTTAAAAATTCAAAAATTCAAACTTTTTTCAGATTCTAAAAAAATATATATATATAAAATTCAAAAATTCTATTTTTTTCAAAATTCTAAAAATATAACAAAAATTATAACAAATTCAAAAATTAAAACTTTTTGCAAAATTCCAAAAATATTGCAAAAATTATTACAAAATTAAAAAAGCAAACTTTTTTCAAAATTCAAAAATATTTCAAAAACTATAACAAATTCAAAAATTTCTATGTCATTGTTCTAGTCTATGTCATTCAAACAGCTAAATTTTTTTTCCCAAAAAATTGGCTAAAAAAATAAATGAAATCATTTCTTTGACACAGTTGACAATATTTTTTTGACAAACTTATAATGCAATAAAATTCTCAATAATAATAATATCATGTCAATATCAATAATAATAATATCATGTTTATTACATTTCATTTCATACAAATAACTAATTTTATTTTTTCTAAATAAATAAATGAAAATCATTCTTTTGACACACTTGACATTATTTTTTTGAAAAATTTATAATACCATAATTTTCTTTAATAATAACAAAAATTCATGTCATACAAATAATTAATTTTATTTTTTTCCAAAAAATTGGGTAAAATAATAAATAAAAATCTTTTTTTTGACCACTTGACTACATTTTTGACAAACTTCTAATGCAATAACCTAGTTTTTGATCTCACATACCAATCCCGACCATCAAGGTTTCTCTACATTCTTTGTTCCTACTCGTAATCACTAAAAATGAACGTTTTTTAGGCCAAAAATATAAAAAAATTTGCTATTTTTGACACACATATTGATTTTTTTGACACAGTTCCGGTGGTACACTTGGGTAGTACGGAGGTACAGTTATCTAACACATCGTCCTTTCCAACCTGCCCATTGAGTATACCTATTTTTAGAAAAACAAATGTTGGAAATCCCTCAAGCGGTTTTCTAGATTTCGTAGGTAATGACGGACGGACGGACGGCCGGCTGGCAGACAGACATACACTTTCTTAAGCTTTTTTAGAATCAGTGGGTCGTAAAACGTCGAGAAATGCCAAAAGAAGTGGGGGTAATTATTTCACTTTTGGCTCATGAATTCAATACTTTGGTTTTTTTCAAAACCGAAGTAATTTAAATCAAACGCTGTAAAAATGGGTTTAAATGTTTTTATTATATGCAAAATGGCTATCGACGGTGTGAAATGGCTTCCTGTGGCGTCCTTTTTAGATTTTCTTTAAAGTCATCAAAATCCTGACAAATATCCGGCTCGAAGGACCAATGTTTAGGTGAATTGCTAGCTATATTTATATAACTTCAGCAACTTTGTTGAAAAAAATGTTGAATAAATAAAAATCCAAAATATTTTCATATATTGTATTCAAGCAGATTTTGCTTTTGTTTCGCAAAAAATTATTTTATTTTGTATATTAATATTTTTTTACATAATAATATATTAAGATAAATATCCCAATTAATTTCAGTTTATTCAACCATTTTGAAGAGAATTGAAATATTAAAGGGAAACATTATACATTGTAAAAATGAAATAAAATTTTAACGATAAAATAATAAATATACTTAAATCGATATATTTTAACATTTGTAAAAATAAAGATAGAAAGAAAGTAATGACTAAATAGTAGACTATGATGCAAAGCTAAGGTTTTTGGACGTACGTGGAGTTTGCTCCCACATTTAGCTCAAAATAGCTTACGTATACTTATAGAAAATTAAACGTGGAATATGATGGTCATACTAAAAGCGCATTACGTGGGTGGGGACTAAAATTCGATTTTAACATTTTATTTGTTTATAACAATAGGAAATTGTTAATAATTTTTATTGACTTAATTATTTTTTTAAAATAGGAACTTTTAGCTTTAAAATGAAACAAAGCTATTATCTTTACCAGAACCGAAGTTATGAATTTTTGAATTTTTAAAAATAAGCCGTCAAGCCAAAAAACACGAAATTTTCGAAATTAAGAGCCGCTCTATTTTCCAAAAAAAAAATTCCTCGAACATGTATATCGTTTTTTCGATATAAAATCCCTTAGAAAAATTTCAGCCAAATTAAAAATGTGTCGGTCAAATTTTATCCAAATCTGTTCGATTTGCAAAAGAATGCCCTACATTCAAAAGCCGTTCAAAAATTCAAAGATAGAAAGAAATTATGTTTTATACATGAAGGGTGAGTTATAAAAGTAAAACTCTAAGACTGTATAATTCGGTTATAAATCATGTTTTATCAATCTTTTAAAAATAATTTTAAGCTTCAAACAAAATGCATTACCATCAACCTATTTGCGAATATACATTATCGCATCATCAACCCTTTAACCTAAAACTCTTGAAAATATTAAAATCACACAAAATTGTTATACGGTAACCCATCAACCATCAAATTTAACTCTTATTCCTTGATCCCAATATCTAACTTTTATCATGATAAATCTATGCAAAATCATCAAATATTACAATAAAATTTCATGTTATTCCTTCAAAAACTTTTCACTAGAAATCTAACTTTACGAAAAAAAAGTCTTTTACATAAAAAATAAATGTAAGAAAACCCCCTATTCGTATTATCTCCATCATCGTTCTAAACTCAATCCAGATTTTACTACAAAGTGAAAGAGTTACAAATCTATAATAGATTTCAATTTCGTCTTTTTTTTGTTGTTTTCAATTTCATGCCGTCTAAAGAGTGAACAACCACCAAAATATAACTTTGAAATCCATAAATCTTTCTCAAGTTTACAAAATTTTATTCCGTTTTATTTTAAGATTGGGTTTTGTGTGTTTCGATTGACAATTTAGTGAAAAATGTTTTTTTCTCGCAAACTTTATTATCATTTTGTAGTTGAATGTACAGGATGTTGTGGGTGAGTAGGGGATTTCGGTTTCATACCACGGTGATGGCAAATAATAAACATACAAGTGTTATAATGATGTTCTTATCGCGGTTTCAGATGTTTAGCGTGTGTGTTGGGTTTTTTATTTTCATGTACACAATAATACTTTGCTGTTAAACCCCTTGCTCAACTCGTGATGACTGGTAAATTGGATTTGATTGGATATGAATTGTAATTTGGATATGACTGGTAAATTGGAAAAACATTTTCAACACACTTTAAGTGAAACTCAAACAATAAATACAAGCGATGGACTCTTAAGGGCAGTCGGAGCTCTCTATGTTTATCTTTCAACCCAGGTTTTTTTGTAATTCTAAAATTACACATGTTCTGCGATGGAAAACGAATAAAATTTTTTTTATTATATTGCCAAAATTCTCACAATTTTTTTTATAAAAACGAAACATCTTAAATTGATTTGTATATCCTCCTTCAATCCGCTCTCATATGCCAATTTATGTAATTTCTTTTATAAATAAATTTCCGTTGAATACATGAATGCATATGTGGAACACATGATGATCATCAAAATAATCAACGAAATGATTATGTGCAAAAAAAACTCACAAGAGAGAAAACAACGAAAATATTTGATTTTCTTTTGAATGGAACGGAACGTAAATTTATTTTTGACTTTTTTTTCTGTATTTATGATTACACGAAAGACAATTTAGTTGAAATGCAATTGCTGTGAAACGAATATAAAATGAAATAAAATATTATGCGAATATCATAGCATGATATGTGCTATTTCTGAAATTGAATTTTTATTATTTTGGGGGGAACATTTATTTCCAATTATAAGCTTTGTTCTTTTCGTTTGGTTTTTATTATTATAGTTTTCTTGTAAGGGAATATGTCAAGATGTGTCGGTGCATATAGTTTATTGCATTTTCAGAGAAAAAAACCAAACTTATTTTAAATAAATTTGATTGTTGAACTACAAAGAATTTTACTATGCAATGTATGTATAAAGAAGTGACCAATATTTACCCAAGACTAATTCTTAGACACTATTTATAGATAAGCACTTGGTAACACTTTACACTGGTAACATTTTACACTATCGATGGGTCTAAATCATTTACGTGTAACTACATTTTGGAAAAATTGAGAGGAAGCTCACAAAACGATTTATTGTGATCCTAAACAAGCTTGAAAATAAAATTTTTTTATCAATAAAACAAAAAAAAAACTATCTTTTTTATTTATAGATAGTAACTTTTTTTTAAAGCTTGCTTAGAATTGCAATATAGTATATTAAGAAACTAGTTTCATAATCGACGATTTTATCGCACGCAATCTGTTTAGAAAACGACCCGCGCAGCGGGGAGTTTTCTAAAGGATAAGTGCGATAAAACGTCTTATGAAATGAGTTTTTTATACTATTTTTTCTATTTTGCATTTTTGTCTTGAAATTTAAAAAATTTTTTATGTTTTAATGTTTTAAAGAAAATTTCTAAAAATTTCAATTCAAAATAGTAAGCTCTGCGTTTCATCATATTTCTATATATTTTTTTGTTGCAAAACTAGCTTTCATAAAATGTGTATTTTATTAAAATATAGTCAATTTGATATTTTGTTATTATTACTAATTATTTTAATTAATTAAAATATTTAACACTAATTTAGATTATTTTTTAATAATAAGATTAATTAATAAGAATAATTTTATTTATATAATTATTCGTTTTAACTTGCACTGACGTTTGTATGACCAATGTGACCAACCTTGAAAAACAAAACTTTGCGTATCTTAATGAAGGCCATTTCGATACGCATTTGGGTATCGAAATGACTTTATTTTAAACGCAAAATAGAAAAAATCGTTTTGTGACCTTTCTTTCCATTTTTAGGGTTCCGTACTTTGAAAAAGTAAAAACGGTACTCTATTGGTGAGACTTCGGTATCCGTCCGAATTTCTACATAATCGATTTACTGACGAACTATAAGTGGTATCAATTTGAAATTTTCTACAGTTATTAAATGTGTTTTTCCACGCCTGCTGATAGCAAAAAAAAATTCAAATATTTATTTTTATCTATATTTTATGGATATTGATAAGGATAGTAAAACAAAAGTTTTTTTTAAGGAATCGAGTTGGGCTTAGAAAAATCGAAAAAGATGGAAATATTTAAAAAAAAATGAATTTCAATGAATTTTCGACTGCTTGGTTTTTGAGTTTTTGGCCAAAAACTAGTTTTTTTTTCTGTCGCCTTCCTTAACTTACAAGAGAAAAATATTAAAAAATTCACGGTTGTAAGAATTTTGCACAAAAAAACGTTTTTTTTTGTTTTGGTCGTTATAACTTCAATTGGAGGGGTTGAGAGTAAAAATTTCGAAAAAAATTATTTTTGATCATGGCAAGTGTCATATGCAAGATGATTTTTTTTGTAGTGCGAAACAGTAAGTTTTTGTAATTTTCGAAAGCACAGTTTTCGACTTTTTTTTCGAAAATGTAAAATTGTTTTGTCCCACCTTATTTGCGAACATTACAAAAGAAAAAATTTAAAAAAGTTCACGGGTGTAGGAATTTTACTAAATCGAAACCAAAATTTTTTTTTTGGTTGTTATAATTTCAATGTTCATTCGTTTGGAAAACAAATTATTTTTGATCATGTCAAGTGGGGTTACATATGAAAGGTGATTGTTTTTTGTAGTGCAAAACAATCTTTTTGTAATTTTCGAAAGCACTGTTTTTGGCTTAGTTCTAAAAATCTTAATTAATTTTGCCGTAATTGAAATACATTAATAGTCAAAAGGTGGATGTGTTGCACGCTTTACACTGACTTCTTACACCTAACTATCACGGGATAGCTTCAGTATTCCAAAGTTTTATAAATAAACTGCGCCCGCCCGGTGGTAACAAAGAAATTGTGTGAGATAAACATTTTTTTGTAAGACATTTTTAAAGATATATATCGGAACGGCCACGCAAGGGAGAGAACGAGATCGCTCTCACGTCTTGATCACTATTTTTTTTATTTAGTCAAACATGGAAATCGTGCTTATACTAGATTTCATTATTTTATACTTATGGTTAAAAAATACAAAAATAAAATTAATTGAACTTAAAAGAGACTTACAAATTATCCGTATTTTAGAAAGCAGCCCACCCACAACCTTGATATCATTGGTGCAATGATGAATAATGGTAACGATCATCAGTATCCTCATGTACCATTATTAATAAAAATAATAATGAGGGATAACAGCAACGATCATCAAAAAGTACTTTCACAACAGCATCAATAAGTAGAACTATGTTAAATTAATTATTATATATCAAGTACCAGCATTAATAATGACAACAATGATGAGTGATAGTAATAATCATCAATCAAAAAAAAACAGAGAGTGTGGTTAAGACTGCACGGCAGAAGTGAAAACTTCATTGGCAATCGCAATCAATTGATATCGTATTAGTAGTATTTGGATCGTATTAGTAGAATAAATGTGAAACAAGTCAGAACGATAAACCGCTAACTATACACTAACCTCACAATGTAAACCAAATAATTGTCAAAATAGCATTCATATGCCAATAGCAGGAACTAAAGTACGCGTGGTTGTCACACCCATAGATCAACAAGTTTAAATTTTACAAATCTTTCTGAGGAAAGCTAAGCTAATTCATTGGTATTAATGCGCATTGTTGCCGTTGGCAAATCACTATCGGCTAAGTGCCACCATTTTTAACTATTTTATTTATCATGATTGCCATCCATGTTTAATCATACATACGCTATGCTTCTTTGTATAGAATTTATGCGATTTCCGTCTCGTAATTTTGTGAGCTTTAAATCGATATAATCGATTTTATCAAGTATCAAGTTACAAGTATTAAGTCTTCACTTAATTTTAGAAACATGTATTACATACAATTCTTAGCCGACAACATATTTGGTGATGATGATAAAATTCCTATACATATAGACTAAGAGCCCGCAACGGCCAGACCTTCGTTATTTCATAAAAGCTGAAAGTTTCTCTGCGCATACCCTCTACTCAGGTAGGAACTTTAAGTGACATTTGAAGTTTGGATCATGATGGCTTTGGCAGGGAGCAGGTAACATGGGGGCCTCCAAAGTTTCGTAAAAGTATAAAAGGTAATTTTTTTATATATTCTTCGTGATATAATTAGAAGTCACGTCACCCAGTGCCAGACACTTACTATCGTGGCCACCCCCTGCCAGACACTTGATCAATTTGTTAAATTTCTGGTTTATTTAGGGGTGTTGTTGGTCGCTTTTCTTGCGATTGTTGTAGCGACACAACATACGGTCGTGATCTTATTCATTGCAATATTTTTTTACCTAGTTGCTGTCATAACTAGGCTTAATCGCAATGCGTTCTAGTTCGCAGCAGTTTCAGCAGGTTCACCAGAACCTGAGGGAGCTGCTGCATCTTCTGGATCTCCAACCTTTACGGTTACACAATACCAGCTTCAGGTACTGGTCGCAGAACAGATCGCAGCTGCTCGTGGAAATATGAACCTTTGAGGTACATCTTCAAATCCTCCACAATCTCCACCACATCCTGCTGTGTTACCTCCACCTACCACACACAGCTTCAACTTCTTCGGCACCTATGCCACAAATTGATCACGTAGCTAAGGTCTAGAGTCTCAGACCAGAAAGGAGGCATTTTGACCTCCTTTCTGGTCTGAGACTCTAGACCTTTGGTTCATTACATTAGAGGGGCAATTCTTGTTGGGACGTATCAGGTCTCAACAAACTAAGTATGGGCACTTACTTAGTATGATTACTCCCACACTGGCAAAATTAGTCATTGATATCTTGGTAGAGCCCGACCAAGATTTTCCTTATGATAGGCTCAAAGAGGCTCTTATAGCTCGCCTATCCGGTAGCACTTCAGATCGCATATACAAAGTGTTACGCGGTATGGACCTTGGGGATCTTAAGCCCTCACAATTACTCCAGGATATGACTACCGGATCCCGTAATACCTTTTCAGAGGCAGCTCTTAAAGTCCTTTGGGTGGAAAAACTTCCACCTGCTGTCCGCGCTGCTATCGCTACTGTCAGTGAAGATCTTCAGAAGACAGCAGAGATAGCAGATAATGTTCTCAATGCCCTAAGGGGTTCGCAAATTCATACGGTATCTAACCCTACAGCTTCTTCTTCTCTTCCTTCTTCCTCAAGTGAGACCATGTCACTTGAGGAAAAAATTCAGAAATTGGAGACACAATTTCTTAATGTCATTCAAAGGCAAATTTTTTCCCAACCTCCTCAACAATACCGAAGTAGATCCAGGGATCAAAACAGTAATCGTAATTCAAATTTCAATCGGAATTATCGCTCTCCCATGCGACCTCGGTCCAGGTCACGCGTGCAAATGTTTGATGGTATATGCTACTACCATCACTAATACAAGGGAGATGCAAAAAAATGTTCCTGAGTGTAAAAATTATTCCAAACACTCAGATTCCTCTGCCTTGATGTCTTAAAAAAACTGTTAGATTCATCACATGTGACGGCATGTGATGACACTCATTCTCAACTCCGTCTTCTTGTCCTCGATATTTATTCATGCAAAAACTTCTTCGTTGATACAGGTGCCGAAGTTTCAGTTCTCCCCGCTAGAGTGGAGGAAAAAATTTCAAGAAAATCAGACTTTTACCTCTATGTTGCTAACGCGACGTTAGCACTTACGGTACACGGTCTTTAAAATTAAACATTGGTCTCAGACAAGTGTTCTGTCAGACCGTTGTTATAGCCGATGTTACCACTCCTATCCTAGGAGCTGATTTTCTTAACAAATAGGGTATTTTAGTGGACATTAAAAACCAACGTCTTGTCGATCCACTAACTTCTCTATTTACTTTGGCTAAACTCTCCCCTTCTGCAGCACCTTCTTTAACTGTGATCAACGATTCGGTCAATGTAGAAATTTTTGATTCACTCAAAAATTCAAGGATTTAACGTCCAAAAATGATCTTGCTAAACATGTGAAGCATAACGTAACTCACGTTATAGAAACACATGGTCCTCCCGTTTCTTGTAAGTATCGTAGACTTGCTCCAGACAAATTGGCTATCGCAAAGGCAGAATGCAATCTTATGTTATCCCAAGGCATCTGCCGACCTTCTAACAGTCCTTGGGCTTCTCATCTCAATCTCGTTAAAAAGAAGAACGGTGAGTGGAGACCTTGCGGTGACTACCGTGCTCTAAATAACATTACAATTGCGGATCAATATCCTATACCTCATATTCAGGATTTTTTGTATCAACTTCATGGATGTCAATTTTTCTCCACAATTGATCTCGTCCGCGTATATCATCAAATTCCTATTGATAAGCGCGATATTGTAAAAACTGCAATTTTTACTCCGTACGGACTCTTCGAATTCGTTCGAATGACCTTCGGATTGCGAAATGCTGCGCAATCCTTTCAACGGTTTATGCATTCCCTTATTCGAGACTTAAATTTCTGTTTCATCTACATAGATGACCTTCTAATTGCTTCTGAAACCTATAAAGAACACCTCAAACATCTTAGGACTGTTTTTGAGCGTCTTTCTGAGACTGGTTCTCATTATTAACGTTGATAAATGCAACTTTGCTAAAACCAACGATGACTTTCTTGGACATTCCATTGATTCAACTGGAATCAAACCTACTTCTGAACGTGTCGATGCAACTGTTACGAACGTCCCGAAACCGTAATGCAACTTCACCGTTTTCTTGGAATGCATAATTTCTACCGCAGCTTCATTCCTGATGCTGGTGGCAATCAAGCCATCCAAAATGATTTTTTCAAAAGTTCCAAAAAGAATGACAAACGGGTCATTCAATTGTCTAAAGACGCCATTCAAGTCTTCGATCTTTGCAAGCGGTAACTCAGTGAGGCTACAACTCTTTCTCACCCCTCACACTCTGCCCAACTTGCCGTTATGGTCGACGCTTCCGACAAGGCACTTGGCGCCGTTGTTCAACAAAAAATTAACGATTGTTGGACACCACTTAGTTTCTTCTCTGTGCGACTCAATGAAACAACAACAGAAAGCGCTTATGATCGCGAACTCCTTGCAGCTTACTCGGCAATTAAACATTTCCGATATCTCCTTGAAGGTAGAATCTTCATTCTTTTCACCGATCATAAGCCACTTATTTACTCTTTGTCGCAGAATCCTGCCAAAGCTCGTCCTCGCCAATTCCGTCATTTTGATTTAATCAGTCAATTTACGACTGATATTCGCCACATTTCTGGAATTGATAATGTAGTTGCTGACACACTTTCTCGTGTTGAGCAAATATCAATTCCAGAAAATATTAACTAGGACGAAATTGCTGACGCTCAGTTCAACGATAATGAACTAAAGGAATTAGTGGACACTAGTCCCACACTTCAATTCCGTTCCTTTCCATTATCGTTTGGCAATTCAAGTGCCAAAACTATTTTGTGTGATACCTCTTCTGGTAATCCACGACCTTTTATTCCCAAGCCATTTCGTCAATCTGTTTTCGAAAGATTCTTTTGACACACTTGACAACATCATTTTGACAAACTTATAATGCCATAATTATCAACAATAATAAAAAAATTTCATTTCAAACAAACAATTTTATTTTTTCCCAAAAAATTGGGTAAAAAAATAAATAAAAATCTTTCTTTTGAATCACTTGACAACATTTTTTATACAAACTTCTAATGCAATAATCTAGTTTTTGATCTCACCAATCACCAACCAATCCCTACCCTACACACATAATGATTTTTTTGACACTCTTCCAGTACAGTTATCGAACACAGCGTCCTTTTGGACCTGTCCCTTGAGTATACCTATTTTTAGAAAAAAATTTTTGAAATCCCTCCAGCGGTTTACCCTGCAGCGTAGGTAATGACGGCCGGCCGGCAGACATACATACATTTTTTTTTTGCTTTTTTAGAATCAGTACGTCCTAAAATGTCGAGAAATGCCAAAAAAAGTGGGGGCAAGAATTTCACTTTGAGCTCATGAATGTAATACTTAGGTCTTTCAGACCGAAGTAATAAATATTTATGTTTCATGTGATTTTTTTGCAGAAATTAAAAGTGAAAAATTTTTAGCAAGAATATAGTAACTGTTTAGTTTTTTATAAAAAATATATATGGAATTTCTTTTTTTCTAACCAAAAAACTAACAATGAAAAAGACGCGCTAAAAATTAATATGTCATACCTAATTAATAAGAGTTTACATCACCGTACCAAATATGAAAAGTATGATGGTGAAAATGGCTAGCAAATTTGATACGTAGCAAATTAGATACTGGTGTCAACTTAGTACAAGTTAGGAGGAGTTGAAACTGGATAGAAACATGTCCAATTTCATGTTCAAATACATTTCAAGTCATACAAATAATTACATACTTAATTTTATTTTTTTCCAAAAAATTGGTTTAGAAAATAAATGAAAATCATTCTTTTGACATACTTGACAGTATTTTTGGACATACTTACAATACAATAATCAAGGTTCTGGCTCGACATACCAATGCCAACCATAAAGATTTCTCCACATTCTATGTTACTACTCGTAATCACTTAGAATAAACGATTTTTTAAGCCAAAAATATGCTGATTTTCGTGTTTTGACACCCTTCATGATTTTTGACAAACACTTGACACACACTTTCTCTCGCCAATACAAATTTTGTCAATACTAAACATACTAAATGTTTAGGCATTTTCAAAAAAAAATCTATAAAACATGCGCATTTTCAAAAGATTCTATAGTAATATTCAAAAAAACGTAGAAAAATCTGTTTGGAATCCTAAAACTTTATCTTCAAAATATGATAGCACATAATATATTATCTATGTAAACCAAAAGAAATTACTAAAAATGCATGCCGGCAAAACTGCATTTCAAAGCAATAAATAAAAAATTCAGAATTCAGTTTTTTTCATTCGTTCCACACATACAAAAACTTTATTTAAAAAAATTCCACAAATAAATGTGCATTTTCAAACGAATTGCCCAATTAACATATACTGCTGACATTTAACATTTTAATTTACAAAAGTTTTATCTGTGAGGAGAGTACACCCTATTTTTCGATGGTATGATTTTTCGATGTAATGATTTATTCATTACATCAAATATTTTCGATGTAATGATATTTCGATGATATGATTTCTTTTTCGATTTTACGATTTTCGATGATATGATTTTTCGATTTTTTGAATCAAATTTTCGATGATACGATTTTCGGTGATGTGATCTTTCGGTGCTATGACTTTTCGACGTAATGAACTTTCGGTGATATGATCTTTCGATGCTATGACTTTTCGATGATATGAACTTTCGATGATATGAAATTCGGTGGTATGAACTTTCGGTTTTGTGATTTTTGGTGATTCGACGATTTGATTCTTCGATGTTATGATGCGGACTCACTTTTTCTTTTCAGTTAACTGTAGTAATTTGAGATAGTAACTATATTAAAAATAACAAAAGCAACCTTGATTTGGAAGAAATAATATTTATTGAATGTTTTCAAAATACAAATTAGCTGTCAAAATTTTCACATTGGAAAGTAGGTAAAGTAGTTTCCGAAAGTAGGAATGTAAAATGTATTTCGAAAAAAGGAAATCAATGCCATCTCTACTAAAAATTATGTAACTACGACGAATTTTTAAGTGAAAATAAAATCTCGTTCCATAAATATTAAATTATTTCTGTTTTTCGTTGTTTTTTTCAGTTTTTTAGTTTTAAAATATGTTACAATTTCAGATTTAAAGAATCAATGGTGAAATAAAGGAATTCGAAATTGGATTTTTTCATGGTTAGCTGTAAGATAAGTGCTCGTCAAAATTTTAGTTTGAGTTGTTTTTTTTTGAGTAATTTTTTTGTTGTATTAAAAAACTCGCCAATTTCTATCGAAATTTATGATAATTTAAAATATCATAATCCAATGATAATCAACTTATTGTTTGTTGTCATAGTTATACAATTTGTTTGAAAAAATAACAAAATAACATATGCTACTTTAGAGCCGCCGTAATATAAAAGAAAAATGGCGTTATTTTTGCAGCCGCAGTCAAAAAAGTAAGACTTTAACTAACTCCCTAGCAGCAGTAAAGTTAAACTCTACAGCCGTTTGCCGAAAAACAATGCTTTTTAGAAATCATCAAATTAGAAATCGACAACATAACATTCAAAATTCATATTCTATTTGTTCATGGTTGCTTTGTTGTAAAAACTATATAAACTTATTTGAAAATACCACAGCAACTACAATTTGTTAATAATTTTTCCAACAGAGGAAAAAGACACATAAGAAGAAGAGCTTCAAAATATTGCAAGGCAGAACGATAGTGGCAAACCATAATTTATGACTAACCAATGTTATGTCAAACCATCCAGTACAATACGTACGACTATTACAGCCCTTCTAAGAGAATATAACACTCTGAAAATTGTCTTGAAAAGATTTCAGATTTGATTTTCAACCAAATCAATGGATTAATCTAAACTAAGCTTACTGCTTACTTATCACCATTTCTTCTTTTACTAATCCTTACCAGCAGACTGGGATCATCAGTCATATTATTAGCCATCCTTAGAATAGCAGAATAAGAATAAGAATAGCACAAAACAATATGAAAAACCATTAACTTGTTCGTGCTTTCGCTAAATTTTAATTTTAAGTCCTTGAACTTCTTCTGGTTTGTCATTTTGTTATCCTTTTTGCAAAAGCCAAGGAGCAGAACAAAAAACATTTTTTTTGGAAAAACTGCAATTTTCATTATGTACAAAGCATTCAAAGGAGTCACAAAAACAACTAAATTAGAACAAAATAAAATTACAAAACGGAACAATGAAAATTTTTAAATGAATTTTCTTTTAGTTTTATTTTTCCTTTTTTTCTGAGTATAACAATGATGTTTGAGTGTACATTGTTATCTTAAGAATTTTTTTTTTTCTACATTTTTTTTGCTACGATTTTTTTTTTGACGTGATAAATGATTGTTGAGATTCGTTTGATGGTGATGATGATGTTGATATTGATGATGACATTCTTAACTTCAAATTTAATAAAGTGTTTTGCATAAAAACCCATTTTTATTTTTCTATTTGGAAAAACGAATTTTTCTTTTAGGTTTTTATTTGTGTTGAAATTTTTGTCATGTCATAAAATTTGGATTTGAATATAAATTAGAATTTTATGTATCTAATCTTAAGTAAGCAAAAAAAAAATAAATAAATTGGGATACATAGAACATTTTCTAACTTGTTGATGCAAATCATGGATTACGTTTTGTGGTCTTTATTATATATACGAGATTTTTTTTTATTCTCTTGTTGAGTTGGATGTGATTTTCTTTTGCTATAAACATATTAGGTTATATATCTTATTTTCAAATGATAATAAATCATTTTTAAATCTCATAGAATTGGATATATATCTCGAATCATGCACGCATTAATAAAATATTATTTTTTTCAAAATTATGTGAAAATAGTGGAAAATTGTTGTTAAGAGAATTGTTTGATGTTCGAATTTTTTTTATCGTATATTATATAGATGATAATGATATGTAAGTTAAAACGTTGATATGAAACGTATTGTGATTTTACATAAATTGAGATTTTTTTGAATTTTTAATCAGACTGAATGTCATGTATGACAGTGAATAATGGAAAGTTGGTATAAAAAATATTAGGGAAACCTGAAATCTGGAAAACGGGCATCATTAATTTTCTTGTATGCTTTTGAGTATTGATATGTAATTTGCATTGCAGGTTAATTTTAAATCATATATTTTCGATACATCATCTGAAAATGTTTGCAAAGTAGAGAAAAAGTTTTGATATTCTAAGTCTAGATTTTGGCAACACGGTTACTTAAATCAACTGGACTGAAAAATCGTAGAGATAGGATTAATAACTGTTGGACTGGTATTAAGGGTTTTTTGGTCTCGTAATTTAATTTAGTATTTTACATTTATAAACGTTTGACCAAAAAATCTATTTTTTATAAAAATTATTGTGTAATAGGAACAACACACAGAAACCTTTTGAGGCCTATGTTCCAGAACATCATGGGGTGTTCATTGATGCACATCTAAAAGTGGTGAAAATAGAAAAAAGAAAGAAATAGAGGAAAGGAAAAATGGAGAAAACAAGATGGAGTATATAAAAATAAAATGAAAGGTAAAAAGCAAATTTTGTGTTAAAATATTTGTAAGAACAGAACTAAAATAACTGTCAATAATTCGCTAGGGGAGCTAGTGAAATATACATATCATGTGACACACTCTTCCTCAATGATTAAGGTTCACATATATAGCTATATGAAGGTTCATATTTTTAAGCAAGCAATAACATGGCATTATCAAGTAATAATCCATATAACTAAGGTTGAGTATGCCACCATTTTACCATACGTGGTAGGTTAGCGTAATGAGTCAAGAAAATAAAACAATAGCTAACAGTTCCACAATAAGGAATATTTTTCCATTCACCATGTAAGTTTTTTGATTCAAGTGTTGTTTCTGTATATTTAAATAATTCTGTTGGGATTCGGGATTCTATCGACACTTAGTGTTTTATTTCTTCAGCGTATTTTTCTCAGCACACACTTCTTCTACTTTTAGTCACATCACCTCATTGGTCATATGACCAAGTGATAATTTAATAAGATTCATTCTATCCATCGTATATGATAAATGTAGAAAGTGGTATCTCAATGTCAATGTTACATTTTGCCTTAAAAAGTCCTTATCAAGACTATCGAAATATAGGCTACCATTTGAGAAATGTAATTACTAAGTCGAATATTTCTAGGAAAAATTAAATGAGCAGCGGATGGATTGAGTAGAAAAAAAATCGCATCATATAAATTCTCCAACCAACACGCTTACTGAAGAGTATAAGAGCATGCGCTGTAGTTACTAGTGATAAAATGAATAAAATAGTGGCGGCTAATTTGCTACCTTTTAAAATTCTTTGGCAGGAGTCTGATGCTTGGGGATGCTCCAGAACCATGAACCATGGTAAAAATAATGTTCATTATAAAAGTTAAAAAGAAAGATGTCATCCGGCTAAAATCTTATACACCCATTATTTTAACATAATTATTTTAAAACCGATGGAACAGGTGGGTGGAACAGGTGGATACAATCTATGGAACAGGTGGAACAGGTAATACAATCTATAATACTCTAGTAAGTTCGCTATTGTAAGATAGTCAGAACGCGGATAGATA
This sequence comes from Diogma glabrata, assembly GCA_963693315.1. Taxonomy (NCBI): domain Eukaryota; kingdom Metazoa; phylum Arthropoda; class Insecta; order Diptera; family Cylindrotomidae; genus Diogma; species Diogma glabrata. The sequence goes on along the minus strand of OY856188.1, from coordinate 261,430,268 downwards.
AATTTGAGATTTAGCATGGAAGGTATGAAAAAGGGGAAAATAATTAAGTTTAAGCATCGGCAGAAATTTTTCAGAGAGAATATCTGGCAGGGTAGGTGTTTTTGCAGGAATTTTTGGACCAAGAACCAAATGCTTTGGATCAAAGCCCATCTACTCCAGTGTTTTTCAGGTTGAAATCGACGCAATCGAAAGATTGTCATTTCCAAAATAGTTCGAGGATATTTGTGAAAATTTAATATGATTGGTAATAGGAACAAGCTAATAGTTTAAGTGATAGCTGGTTTACTAAATTTAAACAAGAAAAAATGAGTGGTAAAATTGTTACATAATGGTTTTAAATATAGAAGAATTTCACTGCCTTGAAATAAGAAAAAATCAGTTTTTGTTGATTTGCAAATTTTTTTTCTTATTTTTTTATCCACGGTTGTGACAACCCCTTTTGACATATAAGTTAGTGTTAGGTATCACATACCACTAATAATGAGAGTGAGGTATCACTATAACGTCGTTGACCCTTTTCAGACAACGGTAGCCCACTCAATCTTAGTTATGGAAAATTTCTTGATGATGGCACGTTACTCGTAGAAACGAGACTTTATTTAACTCTATATTTGTGTTTAATTATTGAGCAAGACAATACATCATATATGAATAAAGAACATACTACAAGCTGGATTATTGGTATCCCAAAATTAGTTTCGTTCTTGTAAATTTGAAAAACCAATCTGCATTTTACTTATGATTTTATTATTATCCCCCCATACCTGGAAAGTAGACAGTAAGTCCGGGAAATGGCTCATTACCTGTTGAGCTTGACGTCTGCGCTTTTTGTGACTCCAACCACAGAATTTTTTTTGTGCCGTATATATGTGCCATATAGGAAAGTAGACTGTTAACAAGCGTTCTCACCTGTACTAATTTCATCAATTTACTCAATTTTATGATTGAGTTTCACTTGAAGACTTCATTCAATCGGTTAGTTTTATATGGGTGATGGGTTTTTCGAATTTATTAAGTATATTTGTTGACCATCGGCTAGATAGTAAACCAGTGTGTTGATGGTTCCTAATTTTTTGCTTAAAACACTTTGACCTAGATGGAATTCGAACCTGGTTCCTCCGAGTTTGCAATCTGGCATGCTACCACTAGGCCATTCACCACACCAACCACCCACACAGAATTTTAATTAACATAATTTTTACGAAAAAATATAACACGTTGTTGTCATCAATAAGTTTTCAACAATTGCCTGATTATTTTGGTGCAACAATTTTTGCATTTACACAATTTTTTTTCAACACTCACTTGCTTTTTTTGTTGCAAGAATTTTTGTAGTTACAATAAATCCTCAACAATCACCTGTTTATTTCGTGCAACCAACACTGTAGTCACAATAAATTTTCAATAATCACCTGTTTGTTTTGGTGCAACGATTTTGGAATTTATACAAATACTTTTCAATAATGTTTTGGTGCAACCATTATCGCATTTACATAATTTTTTTAACAGTCCCTCATCGATTTTGGTGCAACAAGCTAAAGGCACCTGCACGAGTAGGTTGTTTTAAGAACAAATTATCACCGATTTATGTAATGCCTTATCAGTTATGTTTACAACAAAACTAATCATCTTTCATTTAATCCCACCCCAAATAATAATATATTCCTGAAAAAATATTTACAACAAACCACATAGCAAAAATTATAAAATTCATTCCGTTTTTCCACCATAACTGTTCGTTTCCGTTACAAAATATAATGACCATTAGTAAAACAAAAACAGAATTACGAACCAGAAAAAAAAGAATAATTTATTCGCCGCCAAAATTGAACAATCAACATTATCATCATCATCTATGATTACAATAACTTTTTTTTTTTTGCTTTCTTCAGGTTTTCTTTGTTGTTGTTGCTATATGTTTTTCTTAATAAAATGATAATCGCACCAACCATATCTTCTTTTCACTTTAATTTAATTTATTTTGTTTATGGTAACATCGAAGGAACTTTAAAGAAATAAATAAATACATAAATTCGTCTTGGGAAATTATTATGTATCTTTGCTATGGATTTTCTTATTGTTATTTTTTTTTACATTTTTGGTGTTTTAAATTAACAAAAACATAAGAAAGTACAAAAATATGAAGAAAATTATAATGTAAGTATAAAGAGAATGGGTTCGTTTTTGAATTTTATTTTTTTTTTGTTTGTTAATTTTCGGAATAGGAAATAATTTATGTTTTGTTTGGTGGATAAGCGGAGCGGACTGTTTTATTTACCTGAAACGAGAAATAATTGAATTTTAATTTTGGGAAAATACAAATAAGCTAAAAGAATTTATCTATCATAAATGATGTTGAAGCTAACAAGAATTCAAATGGAATGAGTTGTACAATTTGGTCACTAAAGTATAATATTACCATTAGCGGGATATTCCTTGATCATGTGACGCTGTTTTTGCCAGTAAGGATTCTATATTCTTCAATTTTTCTACATGATTCAGCATTAGGCGTATCAAAATTACAAACAATGACATTACAATTGGTAATAATGGTTAATTATTAATGGTTTGTGTAACAAGTGTATATCTCTTACATTGTGCCAACGCAACATTTAAACCTCAAAAGTGCTCTATTTTGGCGCAACTATTATGATCCTCTTCTTCATGATCAATGGTTACATCAACTTTTTATGAGAGGGGAGGGATGTAGTGGTGTAGTGATTCCGATGAATACGGTGATAAATAGTTACAAAACATTAAGTCTTGTAGTTGTTTTGTCATCAAATACTGTCGATAGTCACAGAATTGCAAAATTCGCAAAAACTTTGAAATGTACTTTTTTAAAGTATCCGTTTGTTTAACATTTTGTTGGGTAGCTGTTTTTTTAAGCTCACAAACTTGAATATCAAATACATCACTCTCCACTGCATGATTAGCTTAAATTTAATAAAATCATCCATTTTAAATTATCTATCGCTTATTCATGCTTTAAAATTTATTTTAATTAGATTCTCTAATTAATTAAAACGTTTTATTTTATTTGTGTTTCAATAAAAAAAAATTTTCTTAATTTAATTTTTATGTTTTGGTTTTCATTTTCAAAGAAGTGATTTTCTTTTTGTTTTATTCTTGTTAAAATATATTTTTGAATTTAATTTTTATGCAAAGAAGTTGAAAATGTTTAGATAATAAAAGAGAACAAAAAAACAACAATAACTTTGAAAGTATAAAAAGACAAGTTCGATCAATTTAAAAAAAATATTTTATGGAAAAGTTTGGTCAAAGTAATTATTAATTTTTTGTAGAAAAAGAAGATCATTTTTTTGTTAATTTTTTATTTTGTTGATGTATTTAATTGATTTTTTATCGAACTTTAATTGATTCTGGTTAATAAATAATTATTGAATTTTATGAACTGATTGATCAGGAGTTCAAGAAATTTGTTGTACGTTAGAACAGATTATCAAATTGTTTTTAAAATCTCAGTTTGCGGTGTAAAAATTATGTAATATGATTTTGAAATTACCGTGGAACTCTTGTTGAGCTTCTACAAGTGAGTTTGGTTGAAGTGGTTTGAAGTTTATCTTGTGGCTTGAATTGTGGCTGAAATGTCGCGGCATTATTGTTTTTCCAATTTTCATGGTCATGACACATAATACCGTATTTTATTGTGTGATGACATCTTGCTATTATGACGTTACTTATGAACCCTAATAGGTCAGTTTAGTAAATAGTTTGAATTATAGATTCTTTTATTAGTAATAATCGAAACCGGAGCACCATATCTAGAAATCTCATAAAAAATAACAGTGTTGTTTGTGGTTCAGCAGCTCAATTAGTTTATACTTACTTGAATATACTTGAATATACTTGAATATACTTACTTGTTTATACTTACGCTACCTAAACAAGGTGGTGCTGCCAATCTCAATTTTCTCATATCTCATATCCGAATTTCAATTTTTTCTTAAAACATTCTCTCGAACAAATACATTCTGGCGCAGGGGTCAGTCAGCTTTCAGTTGACTGACTATAGAATGTGACAATTCCTCGCCTCCCAGTCATTAAGAAGTAAGTAGTGGGGTCTGTCTGAGCCAAACACTTGCGATCGATAGCAACTAAAAGTGGATTGTGGAAGCTGGTCGTGCTGATCATTGCCACCTACTACAGCCAGTGAAAGCTGACGATTGCTAGAGTGAAATCTTAGCCCAATCACCATTACTAACACTCTCAAGTTTGATTGTAATTAGTCTCAATAATTTTGATAGCCTTGAATGGCCTGACCCCAGACTTTTGATTAAGCCAGGGTCGGCCCACTTCAGTCATCAGTACGGGTAGTGATCACCTGCGATAACCAGCACAGCTCCTCCAAACTTCTAACTCTCAATTTTTTTAAATGTATGTATTTGTGACCTAGCACACAATTCTTTTGGATTAAGTGGGCTAAAATTTAATAAAACCCTGGAATGCTAAAGCTACCTCCGTAAAATTTGTTTACCATTTGCGGAACCTACAACGATCAAATTTTGCATATATGTTTATTTATCCAGCATTTGCCACTCTTTGCAATCATTGAGTCTAATTCTTAAGATCAATTTACATTCTGCACAACTTCGCTACAAATTGGCTGGTGAGTTCCAACGAAATTGAAGAACATAAAAATTTATAATTAGGTATCGATCGGAAATATAAATTCTGTTGAATTTTTTTCCCGGTGGTTTTTAAATTTTTTTGACCATCTATACCCCATTGTTGTTGCTAGCCTGTCAGCACCGAGTTTTACAGGATACTGGTTTCTAGTTCATGTGTTTGTGGTCATGGACTTTTAATTTTTAAATGTAAATTTGGTCTAATAAGCGGGAAACAGATTCCAATTGAGAATAAATAGATTGACGATCGGGTTACACACTGTTGTTCGTATTTTTGCTTGGTTGAAACTGAATTTTCAACCCCCCCGGTAATTTTAATAATCCCAAACTAGCTTTTCAATTTGTTAAATTTTATATTTCAATTAATCGATTCCAAATCATTAGAATTAATTAATTATTCATGACATTTTTTTTTTCAAATTAAAATAATTTTAATTGAAAATGATTTGACGTTGACATTAATGGAAATGCAATAAGATTAAAGTTTCAGTTCTTCTTTATTTCTTAATTTAATTGTCTTTACTTTCAGTTAGCTCTCTTTTGTTTTGATTGTTATCATTGACTGTGTAAAAGAAAAACGAAAAGAAAATTTACCTCAATGAAAGTGTATTGTCTGGATGGATTAAAATGTATAATTTTAAATTTTCTTTTAATCCACTTTGATAAATTGTAATTAAATTTTCTTAGTTTGAGCAATTTTTTTTTGTAAAATTTTGTTATCGTTTTCTTACTGTTTTGTTGTAAGGAGATGAATGTCCTATAAATGAGTGATACAATAATTTTAATGAAAATGTTGGAAAAATATTATTGGGATTTGAACTTTACGTATTGCAATTTTGATATTGTAACTAAGGCATTAAAATAAGAATAAAAATATTTCTTTATAATTTTCTTTATTAATTGCATTTCCAAGTAGAGCTCGGGAAAACAACGAGGAAAAAGAAATATTTTTTTTCCATACAAAATTTGTTTTCTCATGTCCTATATTATGTCAGGGGTTGAGTTTTGTTCTAATTTTTCTCTTTACATTCAAGTATTAAAGGAAAAAATTCAAGAAAACGCATATGTGACATATTTTAAATTACTTCATTTACATTTAAAAGAATAGACTGAACATTGAGCTACACCACAATGAATATTCTACATTCTACAACGTAGTAATTAAGGAGATGATTTTATTTTTAATTTTAGCGAACGCAAAATAAAAATACGAAAAAAATCTAATTATTAGAAATAGTAGCGGAAGGAAATTGAATAAATTTGTATTTTTTAATTTGACGCAATTTGAATGTGAATGACAATTGGTAAATGACGTAATTTAATTGAGAATGTTTTGAATAAGTTATAATTTAAGTTTGAATAATAATCTTGTAAAAATATTTTGTAACTTAAGGAATCTAATCTTGTTATCAATTAATCTATTTAGTAACTAAGTTTATAAGAACGTAGAGAGGAGATTCAATTAATAAATCAGCAAGTTATTATTAGCCGTTAATTGGTTATTGACTAAAATAGATTTTGTGAACGGGATTCAATGTTTCATAAATTTCTGAGATTTTTTTATAAAATATAGATGCAACTGTTTTCGTGAATGATTTCTAGATATAACAACCAAATTTCTTCTACAAGGACTGTAGCTACACTTCTGTCATTTAACTATGCTAAGTTAAACTTGTAACATTGATCTCGCAAAATTATTTCATTTTAAACTACTGCTGGATTTTCCTGGTCTAATGATGTTTATTGTCAAATAAAACGGATGACCGAGAGAGGGTCATTCCAGATCTTAGACTATAGGCCTTTCGATCTTTATTCGACAAAAGTTCTGCGGTGATGATGTTAATGTAAAATAAATAAAACTCTTCTTTTAGTCATCTTTTCCTTTTTATTACTTTTATAGATGATCTCTGCAATTTACATTTTTTTCTAATTTGAGTTCTCCCGGAATTGACTAATATAATTCCTTAACTTGATTCTCTGAACTATATCTTAATTAATCCTGAACTAACTTAATTTTACCAAATTACTTAATTATATACTTAACATCTTATATCCGTGTTTCTCAAAAATCTTCCTCATCCAAACATCATTCCAAACATTATTTATCATCAAGCAAATATTTTCATTAAGAAATAAAATTGTTCAGTATCAATTTCGAAGTGACTCGAGTGATCCATTATTAATGAATGAAATTATATTTGTTAAATATAAATCTTTTTTCCCAACGAATTGTAATCACATATTACTTTCACTCACTGTTTAACGAAAAATTTTAGAAAAACCCTTTAATTATTATTTTTTCCTAAAAGAAATTAAAACAAAAACAAACAGGCAAAACTTCAATTTTATCGTTAATTTTATTTGTATTTCATGACTACTTTCGGACTCTATGAGTCCATTAACAAAGGATTAACAACTGTTGTGTGTTTTGTGTGTTTTCATGTGTTTTCATGTATTTTTGAACATTTATAGGGTGATTCATATACTAGCTAATAAAGATTTGTCTAAGCAAATATCATCAAATGCAATTTCAGCTCTGATGCTCCGTTAAAAAAGTCCTAGCTGAAACAGATTTTTTAAAATAGAATTTGTTTAGGTTTATGTGTGTATGGTTGTTATAAAACATTTTTATAAGTTATTCTTTTCTAATAACTAAACAAAATAGTAATCTTTTTTGTTATTTATTTATGTTTTATAACATCCGTCATGTGAAGTTAAATTTAAGTTAATTTTATTTATTTAAAATTAGACATGTTTCGATAAAATTTATAATTTATCATCATCAGTGTAACTACGATACAGCACAACTAAACTAAGGATAATTACTACGGCAAAAACAAAAAACTTTTGACTTACAAATAAATAAAAATAAATAAAATAAGATTGTAGAAAAAATACAATAAAAAATAAAAAATATACAAACACAAAAACAAATGGAACAAAATAAAATGAAATAATATAAGTCGAGATTAGATGGACATAAATTGCCAAATTGCAACATTTAATCAATTATTTTTTATATTCAGCTTGTGTATGGAAAGAAATTCGGACATTTGTGTCTTGGCTATATGTATTAAGTGTTGAAAGATGCTGATATAAACGAATATTACATAAAATGCAGATGGTGTAAGTAACAGTATGTTAGATTTCTATAGGTTTGTGAATGTTGTCTACAAAAGGCTTGAGGGTTGGTGTCCAAACTGATGTTAACAAATGTGCCTTAAGAATTATATTTGGATTGTTGTGTGATATAAGATGTTTTCTTTGATCGTGAGTTTATCATTCAACAAGGAATCACCGTTGCTTTTGTGTGCCTTGTATATTTCATACTCCTCAAGTACATCCATTTGTTTACCTTTGGAACACTTATGTATTAATTAGATGTCCTGGCTGAAATTTGAGAATGCATGGTTTTCATCTACAAAGTGTTGTGCATATATAGATGTTCTTGGATCAAGTTTTGCAGATGGCAGGTGCTCCTTTTATCTTTTGATAAAGGGCCTGCCAGTCTGGCCTATACAGAATTTTGTACATGTATTACATGGTAATTTATAAATCCCGGTAGATTTCTCAGGAGGTGTTATCTTACGGTCAGACAATCTATTTTTTAAAGTGTTTGTAGTTTTTATTTTAATGACAAAAACCGCAATTGTCATAATAGCTGTATGTCGCCAGAATTGTATATCCATATTATTAACTAATACTTATCATATTAATAAACTACAAAAAATCGTGATATCTGTTACAAAAAACATCAAAAATGTAGATTTTGGTTCGTGAAAATGGTATAGTTTACTGTTTAATATTAATTTTCTAATAATTAAGTGTTCTAGATAATTCGAAATACTTTCTTTGTCCCTCGGATGAGAATAAAACTAGAATAAAACAACTTCAACTAACTGCGTATTAAAACAAAAGTTTCTAGTAAAATTTCCAAATAATAAATTTGATTTATTTCTATTCGAATGAAAATGTGGGATTCGATATTGTTACGATTGACTGAATCGAAAAAAGGGCAGAACAATCACGAAACCTCAGTGAGGACCAACAGATTATATAACTCTAGGTAGTTTGATCTTCAAATAGCATGGTCTTAATTTACAAACTAGAGTCTGTAGTAAAATAAACTGACTAATAAATTAGCTTGCTACCATTTCTTTTATAGATATTAAATAAAAGTCCGAGCTCTCACTGAGGTTTTGTGATTGTATTGCCATTTTTTTCGAGTCAGTCAAACGCGAACAATTATCGACTCCCAAATTTTCATTCAAATAGAAATAAATCAAATTTATTATTTGGAAATTTTTCTAGAAAATTTTGTTTTAATACGCAGTTAGTTGAAGTTGTTTTATTCTAGCCTCTAATCCTAGTGACAAAGAAAGTATTTCAAATTATGTAGAACACTTAATTATTTGTAATTTTTTGTTTTACACTCGTTTCTACTTGACACAATATATCACTTCTTTTTGTAGTGAGTAGATAGTTTTGACTATTAAACAGTAAACTGCTCCGTTTTTACGAACTAAAATTTACATTTTTGTAATGTTCATGTTTTATATTACTTCGGTCTGAAAGACCTAAGTATTACATTCATGAGCTCAAAGTGAAATTCTTACCCCCACTTTTTTGGCATTTCTCGACGTTTTAGGACCTACTGATTCTAAAAAAGCAAAAAAAAAAAAAATGTGTGTCTGTCTGCCGGCCGTCCGTCACAACCGACGAAATCTAGAAAACCGCTGAACGGATTTCAAAAATTTTTTTTTCTAAAAATAGGTTTACTCAATGGGAAGAGCCGAAAGGACGATGTGTTTGATAACTGTACCGGAAGTGTGTCAAAAAATCGTCAAGTGTGTCAAAACAAGGAAATTTCCATATTTTTTGGTTAAAAAACGTTCATTTTAAGTGATTACGAGTAGAAACATTGAATTTGGAGAAATCTTGATGGTCGGGATTGGTATGTGAGACCAAAATCTAGATTATTGCATTATAAGTTTGTCAAAAAAATGTTGTCAAGTGTGTCAAAAGAAAGATTTTTATTTATTTTTTTACCTAATTTTTTGGAAAAAAAATAAAATTATTGTTTGTTTGAAATGAGTTTTATTATTATTATTGAGAATTATGGCATTATAAGTTTGTCAAAAAATGTTGTCAAGTGTGTCAAAAGAGAGATTTTTTTTTATTTTTACCCAATTTTTTGGAAAAAATAAAATTGTTGGAAATGAAATTTTATTATTATTATTGAGAATTATGGCATTATAAGTTTGTCAAAAAATAATGTCAAGTGTGTCAAAAAATAATTTCATTTATTTTTTAGCCAATTTTTTGGAAAAAAAATGTAGCTGTTTTTATGACGTAAATATAATTGAAAATGAAATTGGACATGGACATTTTTGAATTTGTTATAGTTTTTGAAATATTTTTGGAATTTTGAAAAAGTTTGTATTTTTGATTTTGTAATAATTTTTACATTATTTTTAGAATTTCTGAAAAAGTTTTAATTTTTGATTTCGTAAGAATTTTTGGAATATTTTAAGAATTTTGAAAAATTTTTAATTTTTGATTTTATTATAATTTTTGGAATTTTGAAAAAATTTTCAACTTTTGATTTTGTAATAATTTTTGCAATATTTTTAGAATTTTGGAAAAAGTTTGCATCTTTAAGAATTTTTGGATTATTATTGGAATTTAGAAAAAGTTTCAATATTTGATTTCATTCTAATTTTTGGAATATTTTTGGAATTTTGAAAAAGGTTTCAATTTTTGATTTTGTTATAATTTTTGACATATTTTTAGAATTTGGAAAAAAAATAGAATTTTTGAATTTTATATAGATATATATTTAGAATTTTGAAAAAAGCTTCATATTTTGATTTTGTAAGAATTTTTGGAATATTTCTAGAATTTTGAAAAATTTTAAATTTTTGATTTTATTATAATTTTGAAAAAAGTTTTAATTTTTGATTTTGTAATAATTTTTGCAATATTTTTAGAATTTTGGAAAAGTTTGAATTTTTAAGAATTTTTGGAATATTATCGGAATTTAGAAAAAGTTTAAATATTTGATTTCATTCTAGTTTTTGGAATATTTTTGGAATTTTGAAAAAGTTTGATTTTATTTAATTTAACAAAATTTTTGGATTTGGATTATAATTTTCCGGCAACGTATTGATATTTCGTGTTAGTTTTGTAATAAGTTTTTAAACAGATATAAAAAATACTTGTACGTTAACAAAGAGTTATGTTTGATATACATCGCTGCCCAAAACTAAAATCCATGTCCTCGTGAAAGTTTTTTGCCGAAAACTATATCAAAATCCTTTGCCCAGACCGAAGTCTTGATATCTCAGAGCTGTGAGATTTCAGCCCCTCCATATTTTACTTTTGTTTTCATAATAAAAGAAATTTTATTTTGAAATGCTAAGTTATCAATTTTAACATTAAACTTGAATTATTGTTAAATTGAAAATTTAGTTTATTCAGAATTATGTATGAAATGGATGTATTTCGCTTTGCTTCATTTTAGGTTTGAGAATTACAAATGCTGAACTCTACTTTACAATAAACCTTCTTCATAGGTTTGAGAAACATAATCTAAACTTAAGTTTTATTTAAGGTTTGAGAATTACAAATACTAGTTTCTTTACTTTACAATTAACCTTCTTCTTAGACGTTTGAGAAACATAATCTTAACAAATCTTAACTTAACAATCTTAACCATCTTAATATCTTAAGATCATCTTCTTAATATTAACAAATATTAATTCCAATCTAACTAAGACCATAAGGAGCAAATGCGTGATGTATCGCATTACAATTTGTAGATTCAAAAAAATAGTTTTCTATTGATTGAATTGATGCATTTCGTTGTAATAACTAAATGCCTTATGTTTTAGTTGTTGTCGTTATTGTTTTGTGTTTCATTTTTTCCTTTTGCTGTTTTGTTTATATATTTTTACTTTTTTTGGTTTACCTTTCATGTACTATACGCATGTTAGAGCAAACATGCAACTTTATTGTGTGTTGATTTCTCAGTTACATGAACCTACCTAGTCTCAAGATATTTTAGACAGCATGGGCTGGCTGTTCGTTAGGACTTGTTTTTTTTATTGGAGGTGCTTAATCCATTCAGTTCAAGTATCACTGCGACCTAAAAGTGTATTTTTTTTTTTTAAATAAAATGTGTTGTGTTATATGGTTTACACTATGTGTCACAACAGCACATAAATACCTTTTAGGACCTAGGTCTAGACCTGGATCCAACAACAACTGGCGTTCTAAGGTGTAGATTAACACTTTTTTTAAACATCTGCGGGTTGAAGCCACCTGAGACTAAGTGTTCCGGTAAACTATTCCATTTGTACGCAGTTCGGATAAAGAAGTCTCTCTGCGATCTGCCAGTATGACAGCGTGGGATCTTTACCGTTTCACCGGTTGCGGCAGCCGATCGCCGAGTGGAACGGGAGTAAGAATAAGTTTGAGGCATGATGCCGCTGATTTCATCTGAGCACTGCTGATGACGATATTTGTAAAAAACAACGAGGTCAGCAACAGTGCGACGATGTTGTAGGGAATCAAGTTTTGATGTCAAAGTTCGATCACGCACAATTCGTACAGCCCGCTTTTGAACAGAGTCCAAGAGGGCCAAGATGGAAACAGAGGCAGCACCCCAAACTTGACAGCAGTACTCCATGCAGTGACGAATATAGGACTTATAAACATGGAGCAATTGGTATGGAGTGAAAAATTTTTTGCATCTATTTAGGAGGCCGAGTTTTTTGGACGCGCTTTTTGCCATCGCCATTACATGATCGTTCCAGAGTAGGTCATTTGAAACTGTGACACCCAATAAACGAATGTTTTTACATTCACCTATTGGTTCATCACTAGTATTGGGCTTACCTTGGTTATTTTCTTAAACTGTCATCGTCGATACTGTTGCTAGTTTGATTGAGATATGTAAATACCTTTAAGGAACCTCTTAAGGCCTGATGGATCTGCCAAACAATGGTTTTCTGTAGCAAATTATTTGTGCAGATTTTCTTAAACACCTTTACGTATTACGTTTTTGTATCATCTTTTGATAAATACCAGTTTGAAGCATCAAGCAGTTTTTATAGTATTAGTTCTAACGGAAGCCTTATTAACTTCACGATGAAGGTGACTTCCCATTTTCTGTTCTTTTTTATGAACTCAGAGACACACACTATAAGATCTTCTTGTTCACTCTTTCTACCATGCCATCATTTTGAATTATTTCAAGTTGTACTGATGAAGCTCTCGTTTATACAATTTTCATTGTTTACCTGAAAAATTCAGGCTCAAATTACTTTCTTGATGGAGGTCCAAATTTACGTCAAATTAACTGATTATGTTTTCCTCTAACGTCTCGCAATTTTGTCTGCAATTTGATCTGAAACAGGACTTACTTTGCTCTTAAAATGCAGTCAACTTATTTCATGGAGTAATCACTAATAAAAAATATCGGTGAGCTCATTAACTGAAAGTAAGAAGCGTCAGAATGTTAATAGTAATCCTCTCAAATATTTAATCTCTCCTATATATTGTTATAGTTCTCATTACTGTGGTGTAATTAGGAGATCATGATCTCCATCCATCAGTTAACAAGAGAACACAAATTTCATTATTACACGTATCTGGGTCCAGAACTAATAGCTCATCTGATGATTTAGTGGTGTTGAAGTTGCAGAAAAATTTGACAAGCTTCCCACAGAAGCAAACATATTCACAAGACCATATTCATAGACCACCTATTTAATTGCCTGTAAATATAACAAACTTGACGAGGGAAGATTTGTGGTACCGCCCAAGGGCAGTAGCTGAGTTCCTGAACCTGGGCATGGAGCCGGAGGATTAGCAGCAAACACATCGCTACAACAACAACAAACCAATAATGCTGATTGAATCATATTTCGACATTGGCTTAGGGTATTGGTGCTCTGATAGAGAGTAGTAGAATTCTGGGTACGGAATACAAGACAAAATGGTTGTCATTTTATAAGTTCTGAGTACATCAGTGTTTAAATTGGTCAATGATGTTCGTCAGTTTAACCAAGTTATCCGAAAATTATTTTCATCAAGAAACTGTAGAATAAAAATGCTTTTATATCCAAAACAACATCTTTTACTATACTCGTATTGATACTGTCTCACCATTTAGAGGCATTTGTTTGTGGGGATATTGGAATCACTATCTTCTACAGGCTTAAAATTCGGTTGATGAACAATCTCTTAATGTCAATAACGTTGTTCAGATAACAAGGGGCAACAACAATTTAACAAACAACTTACCTTTTACTTATTCAAAATTTAGTTTATTATTTAATTTATGTATAAACTGGTCTAATAATTTTTTGATGAACCTTCGTAAACATGTTCTAATGTTTATAATTCATGTAATTAATATTAACTTTATTTCGATGTTATTTTAATTTATACCAGTTAAAATCATTCAATTTAATTGCCAGATGATGTATTAAAACAGATAAAATGTATTTAGCAAATTAATCTTTCTTATATAACAAACCTTCAGCTAAAGAGCATCTATTATAAAAATATTTTAATAAAGGATTTTTTTGTGAAAAGTTGAAGCAAATCTTTTTTAAGCAGCTATAAATAATTTTCAAATAAAACAAACGTCGTTGTAATTCGGTCACAAACTATTCACATGCTTGTTCGGACAAGAAGTCCAGTTTTTGAACAGAAATAAGCTAAAAACAATCCGATATATCTGCTACAGTAGACTTGGCATCCTGAGATTATTTCCTTTTACTATTCTTGTTTATTTTTAATTGATGATTTTGGATGGCATAGTTTCCATAATTGTGTGATCGAACTCTGTTAGCTATATTTCGAAATTATCCATTTGGTTGGTAAGTGTATTTTCCATGAAAAATTCTCCAAGAGTAATATGCCATGAGTGAAGCTTAAACCTGTTATAAGAAACTTATATTGATTTTGGAATTTCTCTCCCAATGTCAGTTTTTTTCTTCTAATATCTTTTAAAACCAGTGATCTCGGTTATGACTTTTACGTTTGTAAATTCTCAATATATGTGAATTTTTCCAGTAAATTTGCAGAAAGTGTTTGTGATAAGAACACGATCCTTTTTTTGACACCAGTACCACGTAGATTAACTTCGAACAGTTACAATTTTTCAGTTACTTAAAATTTCAATAATTTTTTTGTATTTTAAAACGATTGGACTTTATTAAAAAAACAAACGGGCATGCTTTGCTTTATTTTTGTTAAATTGTTGGCAGTTACAATCTTACTACACAAAAACTTAATACAAATTAATTTTGACATTTACTTAGTTAAACAATTTACTTTAAAATTTGTGGAACAATAACACTACCGATCGCCATCTTAACTTTTTGATTAAAATTTACATAATCCTTCGATCAAACAAATGATCGAGTATAAATAGTTAGATTTTCCATCTGTTGTTTCTTTTTAATTATACTCTTCATCCCACGCGAATTTATAATTTCCCCATATTATCTCAAAAAAATATGCATGCCAACCATTGCCATATAATATCTCAATAAAAAAAAACTATTCAAACGAGAAAATATACTCCTTTACAACTACAGATAACCATTCTACTCTTAATAAATTGCACAACCGTAATATGTCTACATATAATATAATGACTAAGCTTTACATAACAAAAATTCTAATTAAACATGTTGAAAATTGAAGTTGAGTGACGCAACAAAACAATCAACTGATAAAATGTAAAACATTGATTGATTGATCTGTAGCACACATGAATATTTTACGTTTGTTGAAATGAATTATTTTAATTTAAAGGCTAGAACCGAATCAAATCAGCAAATTATTAGCGAATTTCTTTAAATATAAATATTCTTATTTTAGAGTAAAACTCGAAATAGTCATTTGTTACAAATTGACTTATTTTATTTTATGGTCACAATTATGAGGTGAAATGTGTATTTTCACCAATTTTAAAGTTTTTTTTATAAATTGCTCGTTTCAAAAAATGAGTCTATTTATTTCTATAGGCAGTAGTTAACATTTAAATTCTAAACACTGCACAATGCTGTTCTACTTTTAAGTATTTTTTACAGAGTTTCACATATCCGATTTACTTTCCTGTGTGGGCTTTCCTTATTATTTTAATCCAAAAAATTTTTAAATTAATGTTAATGATTTTATCAAAAAAATTATTTATAATCCCGAACAAGCAGTTGGTCGTTCGAGAGCAAACAATTAAATATGAATCGAGAGCAAACAAAAAATGAGAACCAAGTGTACTCTGGTGAATTTGTAAGAACAACAAAGACCATCGCCATCCCCCCATCAACTACGACTATCAAATTTTAATTAAAAAAAATATATTTATCTTACCATGTTTGACGGTCATCTCGTCGCCTCCCACCACAAAATTCACCGAAACTAATAGGGTAGGGGTGTGACCTTAGCGATCATGCCAAGAACTACTCGTGCAGTTGAACACTAGTCAGTTGCCAAGACTGCAGGGTAACACAAAATATGTTTAAACTAACACAAAATATGTTTAAAATAAAAATTACAACAAAATTATTAAATGCAAAATACAAACTTAAAAAAAAGTCGTCAGGTTAATCCATAAATTTTTTGCACCAAAGATAAACAGATGATGGTTGAATAAATTATATAAATAAATAAATTTGTTGCACCAAATCCTTGTAATTGTTGAATGAATTTATATAAATAAATGAATTGTTACACCAATAATAAACAGATGTTTCTTGAATAATTCGGTAATTAAGAAAACCGTTGAACCAAATTAAACAGGTGATTGTTGAAAATTTGTGTAACTACGAAAATTGTTGCACCAAAATAAACAGGCGATTGTTGAAAACTATTTTACCATAAAAATCGTTCCATCAAAATAAACAGATAATTGTTGAAAATTAGGATTACCAAAAAATATCACAATTACGATCAGTAGAATGAAAAAACGTATCCTTTGTTACTGTCACCGATTGGTAGATTTAGTACAATATTTGTTAAATAGGCTTAGATAAGTTCATCCATTATAGTTGAAATAACTTTTGTTGTCATTATTGATGTTACTGTTGCGCAAAACCACGTTTCGAGCCAGTTTTATTCGAATAATTAATTAAAAAAAAATCTACTCACTGTTCATGGTGATCAGGTTGATCACTTGTCTTCAAACTTATATCTTCTTACCGTACACAAAAAGTAAAAATTAAATTCGTTTTGCTTTTAAGGTTTTAGTATATAAAAATCTCAATCCCTCACTTTTTAACACTAAAATAATAATAACAAAATGTCAAGTTTTTTTTTAATTTATTATTGCGTCCACAAAATAAACAATTAGATCTGCACTGACGATCTCATTCCGATCAGCTGGCCATAATTCTAATTAGTTTTTCCAATTTAATTATACTACAAATTCTACTATCACTTAACAAAAACAATTTCTCCTATTGTTAAGCTACTAAATAAATTTGACTTGAAATTCAATTTGTCTAATTTCTCCAGCTAAACTTAAAATACCAATACTGTCTTTTAAATATAATTAAGCAAAAAATTTTCACGAACAAAAAAAATTCACAATATTTGAAATATTAGAACACAAAATAAATTAAACCTCAAGCGTTTGAGTATTTTCACGAGCTTTCCCCAATCAAATATTTTCACTTTTTTATATGCGTAAAATTTAATGAAGGCAAAAAACGAAAATAATACAGGATTGATAAAAGAACCAATGAGCTTATTATTCTAATAAGAAATGGAACGGATAATATCAGTGTACAATGTAAAACGTTTTTAAAAAAATTTTCTTTAGCGCAGAGGGTGGTAATTATATTAATGCTAATCGCTTTGTAACAATCTACTAGTCCCTCGACCCACGCCGATTTCATTTGATGATTACACAGATTTTATACTTCGTGAGGCGCCTGTCCTTGACGAGTCCGAAATCTTTTGTTCTGCCATTTTCCTCGATTCAGCTGCTTTTTTGTTTGCCAAGCTCCAAAAATGCCGATTGCCCACGATGTTGTAAATTTGCTGCCACAATTTTTTTTAACTATCGGGAGTGGAAATTTGTTTTAGAACACGAGGGTAACCTTGTCCGACCAAAATGTGTCTGCTAATGTCGAGTCCAACAATTAACATTTTGGCATGTTTGGGTAGTCAGACTCGACAATAAGAAACAAAATGTTGTCGGACAAGGTTACCCTCGTGTTTTAAAATAAATTTCAACCCCCCCCCTCCTCTCTCTCTCTCTGGCGTTTACATCCCATGAAGGGATTTTGCCGTCTGTGCCACCAGCTTCCAATCATCTCGTTCCATGACCAGTTGACCCCAGTTTCGACATCCTATATCACGAAGGTCTTGGATGATGTCATCACGCCAGCGTTGTCTAGGGAGTTAGTTAAAAAAAATTGTTAAAAAAAATAGTTAAAAAAAATTGTGGTAGCAAATTTAGAAGATCGCAGGGAATTGGATTTTTTTGGAGTTTGCCGATCGAAAAAGCGGCCGAATTGAGGAAAATGGTAGAACAAACGTTTTCGGACTCGTCAAGGACAGGCGCCTCACGAAGTATATGAAATCGGCGTGGGCTCAGGGACTATGCGGATACATTTGTTTGATTTTGGGTTACGACAATGTTGTATTAAATGATAAAATGTCAATTCATATTACTTACATATGATAATATAACATTATTTGGAAATCAGACCATGTCGTGAGTGTGACCCGCAATGCTCTCATATTAGTTTGGAGAAGTAATTTTATTACATAATTAACATTATATCTCACAATGTTGTGCTTTTTATACAAACAGGATGGTTCCTATTAATTCTTTCGTTTCATTTATCATCAAATTTAAAATTCGTTTGCATTTTTCTTTTGATGTAAGTATATAATTTTTTTCGCCAAAGAAAACATAATTTTCTTCGAAAATGCTTGAGTTTTTTATGAACTCTGAAAAAGAAAAATAGAAATATCGAAAAGAAAAATATAAAAAAATTGAAAATATAACACAAGCATTTACATCATCAAATTGTAATAATAATAATTTTTATCTCAACAAAAGTGAAGGAAAAAAATTCTGTGAGAAGGTTTTTATGTTGTGCTAAACATATAGTTATTTATTTTTTTTTATCTGAGGAGTGAATATGACAAAAATATAGTGATTTAAAAAAGAACAGAAGTAATCAAAATAAGTGTTGTAAATAAGACGCACCGCAATATGTGTTACACTAACTACCTTCTAAGAGCAAGTCCCTCCCACACAACGGAATGCGCTGTTGATGAACAATATTTGTGACATTTGTTCATTGAAACCATCCAAGACTATCAATTCCGACAAAATTCTGTTCCATCAGTTCTCAGCCTTAACAATGTCTTCTGTCTTCTTTGTTTGACTATAACTCCAAACAACATTTAGTATTTTTTTTTGTTAATTCTATTCTATTTTTCGAATTTCGACAACAACTTAAACCTCTCAAAATGTTTCAAAAAATAAAAAAAAACAGTCACTGCCAAAAAATAGCAATTTTTTTTGTATTTCTTCAAAAACTGGAATGGACTGATCCATAACGTAGCGAATATCAAAAAATAGATACAAAAAAAATTTGCTAGACCGTAACATTAAAATTCATGTGAAAAAAAAGAAAACGCGATTTTCTTTTGCACGAATGCAAAAAGAAAATAAGTAACTGATTTTTTATGGTTTTGAAATCTTAAAATAAATTAAGAAAAAAAAATGTTTTTGAACTTCAAATTAAATGTTTTGAAAAGAATTTTTTTTTTGGTAATTGACCCTTTTTCTTGCGTTTTTTTTGTTCTGTTTTGAACTGTGACTGATTCCGTGATTGAATTTAAAGATTTAATTAGAAGAATTTTTGTTGTTGTTGTTGATCTTATTAAGGATTATTTTTAAAATTTTTTGTTGGTTGTACATATTTAATTAATAAGGTTGGCTTATTTTTTTTATTCAATTATGACTTTCTGGATGTTTTTTATTGAATTGTAAAGTTTGGGTTATGATAAAATAAAATAGATACATAGTATCTATTTTAATTTATTTTTGCATTTTATAACCTTCTCATTACTTTACTACTTACTTTAGCCCATATCAGTTTTGAATAAGACACCGCTGTCACCAATGTTAAGGTTTTTATGAATTGTTATTTTTCGCACCTCTCGTGAGAAGTTCTCGTCTTTTAATACAACAACATCATCAATTTTATTATTATTTTTATTTTCATGTACCATTTATGTCTTCTTTGCAAAGCAGTTAGAAATTCATGCTGCCAAAAATTCCAGAAATGCTGAACATCAGTTTCCGGAATATATGTGTATGGATTCCCACTTAAAAACTGCGCAGGAGTGAGCGCATCGTCTGGCATCGGGCAAATTGGACAGGAGTTGAATATCGATTCAATTTTTATTAGTAGTGTTGTCATCTCCTCATAGGTAGGAATTGAATTTCCAACCGCTCTTTCAAAGTGAGACTTTGTTGACTTTACAGCATAGTCCACTCCGATTTTTAGAAAATTCCTTGTATAAGAAACTCGTAACTCAGAAAGGTTACCATTCGTTGATCTTTGTGGCAAGAATTCCAACTACACGTAGAATTTCATATTCATCTATTGATAGATAGAGAGAAGCAATAAAACTTGATTTTCAGATCGATTTCTTATGGAACATTAGTGATTGTTCTATGGAAAAGTTTCTGTTTTGAATTCAATACAATAATAATATCGTAGAATATTTTATTTCATAAGCGTTAACGCTCCCAGTCTACGCGCATTTGGATTCAAATAGTAGTTTCTACAAAATCGTATCATCCATGCTAGAACATTAATAAATTTGTTAACCGATGATATTATTTCTGTCAAATCATCCAGTATAAGAAGCAATATTTCAATTTTAAAAACTCGAATCTCATCGGAGTGTTTTTTTTTATCTACAGCCTTGTAATCCAAAAATAAATTCTCATATGACGGCCAAGCTGACATCAAATTGATTTCTACCGACGTAAAATAATCAGGGTTGTGTTGCGATTCGGTAGTATTGCAGAATTAATCCAGAAAAATATGTTTACATCTTTAACATTCATGGCTTCTACGATTGATTTCAATAATTTTGCGAGCAATGCAGCCGCACAAATTTCCAAGCTAGGGATAGAAATTTAACGAATTTGAGATAACTTTGTCTTAGCTGATATCAAATTCACGGATACGGTTCCGTCGACTTTGGTAGCTCGACAGTATAACACAGCAGCATATGTGAGTTCTGAGGTATCGGAAAATTCATGTATTTCGATGTTTGCTTCTATTTTCAGCCAGCATGGTATGGTAACCGCTTCAAGTGGAGGTGGCTCTTTTTGTAGAGCTGGCCACTTGTCTTCTAGATCCTTTGGTAGATTTTCATCCCATTCCATTATAATTTTTGAAGGAAGATCTTTACTAAAATTAAGGTTGGGGATATCGATCCCAAAAGATCAAAGATCCTATCAGTTTCTAATTAAATCTGCCTCTAAGTTATAGAAGGCATGCTGGCCACATTGATTTAAATGGAAATGTATCGGATGGAGGATGCCACTCCAGTCCTAGTATATTTACCAAGGGGTCTTCGAACAAAATTACTTTGCCTACTTCTTTGTCTGCATTGGGTATTGCTTGGAGCAATAAGTCATTTCCTAGCAGCATTCGAATTTTATTCTGAATTAACAATGTCATTTATTCAGTTTCAGCTCCAGACGTCAGATCGTCTACGTAAAAATTTTCTTGAATTGCTCTCGCAGCAGCACTTAATTCATCTGAAGCATCCGCAGTAATTTGTTGCAGCACTCTTGTAGCCAGAAAAAAACCATACGCTGTTCCGTAAGTCATCGTCAACATGCAATGTTTAATATCATTAAAAAGATCCGCACGCTAAACAATACGCTGATAATCCACATCTTTTGTTTTTGGCGACACTTGGCGATACATCGTTTCAACGTCTGCAGAAAAGATGATGTTATTGGTTCTAAGCTTTGGAGGATTGAAATTAAACTAGGCCAATCATCCGTAAGTCCTTTAGGAATAGCCCAGATGTTGACTTGGCAGAACCGTAAAAAACTACTCTTAATTTTGTCGTGGAGCTTGATTCTTTTATAACGCCATGATGCGGTAAATAGAATAGATTGTAGTCATTCTTTCTAATTTCTGAACTTGTATTCTGTTCCATATGTTTAACTCGTTCATGTTCCATCATAAATACGTCATGCAACTCAGATTTGTATCTTTTTAAAATTTCCGTTCCATTTGTTTGAGTCGAGCCACCGATCGAGATTCTCCCAAATCCGCGTCTAAATTTCTAAAAGGAAATTTTACAATAAGCTTACCATTGATAAGGCGAGTGAACTTCCTTTTGAAGGGGTCTTCACATTATTTCTCTTCCTCTGAATGAAATTTGTTAGCGGCCATTTCTTCCAATTCCCAAAACATACGGAGCGATTGACCAATGTCAATTTCTGCATAAAAGTTTACGGTGGATTTTGTTGTCTTTCCAGATTTGACCTCTCCAGCTATTACCCATCCAAAAATAAGATTTTGAGCGATTGGTTGGTTGAGTTCGTTCAAAATCCTTTCAGGATTTAACATTGTATGTCTATTCTCCTTGGATTATTTACATTCGGATCAGTTATTTGAGATCCGCTAGATAATTTCGTCTGGAAACATCAAACATCATTGGAGGAAGTTCAGATGTGATCCTAGATAGAATCAGTGCATAGAATTTGATATTTAGAACATTGTTAATTCTGAAAGCAACAAAAAAGTTCTGTAATTCGTCTAGAAATTGTTGCTGGACTAGTACCTAGTTCAGTGACAGACATCCGACCGTTACTGCGGTGTAGTTGTAGCGAGCTGCTGTGCACATTCATTTGTGACAAAAGACATCTCAGAACCAAAGTTCAGAAGCCCCTACACTGCCTGTATTCTCCAACCGAGCTCATTACAAATACTAAGGCTGTCGACTATAGAACCGTCCAAATTCTTTATTAATTTCATAAACATTTAAAATATCTCCATGTTTTATATTATGGGATGAATTTGTATGTAATTATACCTTGGGGTCAGCAGTTGAGGTTTTCTCCAAATGCAACAAAGTGTTATGCCTCTTTTTGCATTCGTCCCATTTCCATTTTAAGCGGTAGTGGTAAACTGCATGTGAACTACTCAAACAATTGTAGCATCTACGATTCTCTTTCACAATTTTTTTTCGATCGGTTACGTTTAACTCTTTATACTTTGTGCATTCATATAAGTTATGAACTGCGACTTTGCAACATGCACAATTTTCCTTAGTAGCAAGATGCATCAACTTTGTAGACTGTGTATGCAAACGAGATTGTTATTTCCTAATGCTTTCCGACTTTGCCCTATAACTCTGAGTAGCATCAGCATTGGTAAATCTATTATAGCAATCTTATCCGCTCAACGATACCCATTAACTTTATCTAGGTGATTTGATATCAATGCTAAATCGTGGCCTTTCATTTTGTGGCACAAGAGATTTTAAACCTTTGAATACTTTGTCGTTTTCCTCAGTGAGAATCCGTAGAGAACTGGTGGTTGGAATTTTCATTGGTTGCACACTAAAAAATAATTCAACAAATGAATTCATTATGTACTTTCTTTTAGCGTGGCGTTTAACTAAATTTTGAAATGTGTCATAATCTGTAAGCCCTCCGTTCAAATACTGTAATTTTTCAGCAGCCGAAAGCGACAAATTTTCATGCACCAGTCTGTTAAACAAATCGTAAAAGCAATACCATTTCATGTTTTCACCATTAAAGATGGGAATGTTAAGGCGAGGTAGCTTTACATTTATCGATGACGACAAGGTTCCGAGTTGAACTTTCCAAAAATCACTTTTATTATGTGGTTCCAAATCCGGCTCGAAGGACCAAATGTTGGAATGAATTAACTCTAAAGAAAAAATGATAGAAGCACTGAATCTACCTTATGAAATGCACAATAAATATATGTACATTTCATAAAGAAGATTCAGTGCTTGTATCATTTTTTTTGAGTTAATTCATTGCAATATTAGGTCCTTCGAGCCGGATTGAATAAATGAAAAAATGACTTTTTTATATGGTAGCAGATGAAAAGTCTATTTTAAAGCAGGCTTAATCTCCTGTAAAAATTTTTTTTTTCCTCTAGTGTAAAATCATTTTCGCTAAATAACAAATTATATTTTTATATAATTTTACAAAGTTTTTGTAAAATTTCATGTAACCATGAAAAACTAGAAAGTGAATTTTGCATAACATTCAAAATTTCATAACATTAAAAAGGTTTCAATTTTCAGATAATTTCTTAAGCGGCCAGGAACGCTATAATGAGAGAAATACAGGCAACAAAAATTTTGAAACGAGAAAAATAAATGGAACGTCCAATATTACTAAACCTTTTGTATGAGATCGGTTCCTCTTTTTGTGCTTAAAACATATTATATATAAAATATCATTAAAGTTCTTGGTTTTTATAGTCTTGGTGTTGGGAATTTGTAGCCGTATGTACCATAAAATATTAAATGATTATTTCTCGAAATATTAAAATGTATGACTAGTGAATTCTGCTTCTCTCATCGTTCCATGCAAACACGCTTGAAAGATTTTATTTTAATACAATACAATGTATTGTTCGGAGTTCACAAGTTAGTATCTTGTTACTTATGAAAATTTCAAAAGATTATAAAAACGTATTTAAACATTTTTAATTGCACAATAAAATACAACATAATTAAAACATTTTCTTAAAAAATAACCCATCAGTTACGGTATATAAGTACAAAACCAAATTCCCAAAAAACACAATGCCACAAAAAACCTTTCGTAATTGCATTAATCTAAAATAAAATTCGAAACTATAATAAACTACATTTTAAACAAAAAAACAATAAAATAGCCCTTCATGTCCAAAATAATAACATTAATTACAGGTAAACTGAAAAAAAAACTCAAATTGCAATTTTGCACAAAGACCCTTTTCGCATTTAACAAAAAAATACATTTCCGTTGCAATTTTTTTTTTAAATTTATTATTTTTGTTTTTTAGTGCATAATCGTAATCGCGAAATAAAAATCATTACCGAAACTTTTGATGATTTTTTTTTTGGTGTATTTCAATTGTTCCAGACCATTTTTGGATTTTCAATGAGGTTTTTTTTTTGATAAAAAATGACACAAATATTTTTTTAAGCAAAACATTATAACAGAATTTAATTTATGATTTCCTTCATTTATTTGTTTTATGTTATTTTTATATAATGATTCGAATTTTATTTGTTTATTTTTATGTAAATCATTTGATTGGTAATGCCGTTTAAATCTCGTTCAGAATCCATGAGGTCCGGGTATGGTTAAGAAGGTTAGTTGCTCAAAACACTATTGGAGCAGTTCAAATTATACTGTGTAGTGTGTAAACATAGAGAGATCAGTTTTTGTAATTTTTTTTATAAAAAGGTGTGGCAAATCTGCTTATTGCAGTTCGTGCTATTAGCATATCAGTTCACGTGAGATATTACATACCAACCACAATGGCAGTCAGACGACACTATATCCAATATAATATCCTAGAAGTGCTGGTGGATACTTACTCAAATAAATAAGCTTTCGTATAATTCTGTGTCTGGGTTTCCATCATTGGGGAAGATGGGGCTTCATACGATGAAAAACATGCCACTAGGTGGATTATTGGCAATCCAATTTTTCTTTAGTTCGTTGCAATTTTTGTAAGCGACATTAATTCTCTTGTCATGTTATATGACTTCGCAGGCACGCACACAAGAGAGGATGCTCGGATTCGGACTCCACTAACCGATCAATTTTCAATATAAATTGTGTTTGACTAGAATGTTTAAGTTCTTTGAATTATTACTACAAAAAATTCTGTGTGCACGGCTTCTGTGTGAGGTGCGCACTTGTTGGCTTGTTTTCCTCCTTCATTCATGGAATTAAAAATGGAAAAAATTAAAAAAACAAATAACCAAATGAAGATTGTGAAGAGTAAAGTTTCGACTGCAAAAGCAACCAGCAGTAGAAGGCCATGAGACGGCGAGATCAAAGATACTTTGATCCCAAACGTAACACCATAAGGGTTCATTTGTTTACAAATTTTAAACTTTTTCTGTCTCCCTGACTAAAATTCAACTTTTCTTGTGGATTTTGACCCGCTGAACATGAATCTCAGTTTCATTCTTTTAGGTTAGCTCTTGTTTTTGAGATATTCGCTATTCCGATTTTTGGATCGCATATTTTACAAAACAACCAAATTCAATGTATTACTAAAACAAGTGCATAGTATATATATTTACAAACATTTTGAGCTATTTTTTGAAAAAATCCATCAAGAATTCTAGAAGTTACGCTCGAAACATTTTTTTTACAAAATTTCCATATTCAACGCCATAAATTTTGAACAAACAATGATTGTGATTTTTTTTTTGGAGCCTACAGTCAATTCAATTTCTTTTCTTTAAATTTAACAAACACGAAAATCGGTGCAATTTGCACCAAGCTATTCAGGTTTTCCCAAAAAAAGATAAAAACTCAAAATTTGGGGAAAAAATGTTTTTGCTAAGAATAAATTGTATTCAACATAATTGATTTTTACATGAGTTGTTATACAGATTTTCGAATTAAAACTGCGGGTTATTTTGAATTTTCCTAATTTCAACCGCGTTTATGTATTTTTTCTTTTATTTTTGTGCCACATCGTAGATAATATTTTACAAGTTCAGTCGTTCTCAAACATCAGTTAAAAATTATTTTAAAATAGTAAAGTGTAAAGTTAAATCTATTTAAATGACGTCGGCAAGAAGTTTCAAACTTAAAAATAGTCTAAATTCATTTTGTTTTATTGTGGAAGACCATATTTGTGGAAGAACCTAATACATCCTGCTAAAAAAATCACTCCGTTTATAAGAATTGCATATCTTCTTTACTTCGGCATAGGATTGAATGAAGATAAACCGTGGATGCCAAAAAATAGTTATGGCAACTGCAACTTAACACATTCAAGATGGTACAACAGAGAAAACGTTTATTTAACGTTTTAACGTTGTGTTACGACAAACTCATATATAAATCAATTATGTTGCCAAATTTAAATTATTCTTGGTGAAATTTTTTTCTAAATTTTGAGTTTTGACTTTTATTGGAAAACCCAGAATAACTTGGTGCAAATTGCACCAATATTTGTGTTTTTTAACTTAAAAAAAGGAAACTAAATTATCAATCATCATTTGTTCAAAATTTATGGCGTTGAATGTGGAAATATTTTTAAAAAACATAAATTTTTGATTTTTTTCATCATTTTATATATCTACAAAAGAAAAGAGCTAACCTTAAAAAACGAATATGATATTGGTGTTTAGCAGATTAAAATCTATAAGAAAAGCTGGGTTTTATTAAAAGATATTTTATTTGTGAATTAGTGATCAACGGAAAATTACACCGGTTACTGTTGCCACCGGGTCGGTTAGAGGGCTGAACAACTCAAACAGGTGGAGGTGGAACTTAGTGGAGCAGATCCTACAAGGTACTTCAAATTCCATCCCGTTTACTTATCTGCACCCCTATGATATCACTTTGGTTAATGATATCTTTCTGCTATTGCTAGTAGTTTGCATTATCTTACGTTAGCACTTAGCCGATTTGTTAATAGCGAAGACTGGAGTACGCTGGGTTAACAGTCAAAGTTTATTGCAAAATAGAATCTTTTGCATGTAATATACGTTTTACTTAGGTTAATGGGTGCGTAGAAAATATGCAAAAGATGTTCGAGATTAAGATATTTTTATACCTCAAAAAATAATTTTTTATTGAAAATTTGTAAAATTTGACGCAACTGTTATGTTAAGGGCTGGGCGCTATTAACAACAAATATCAAAAATATCCATATATCGATATATCGATAGATCGATTAACCGATTGTAACGTCCGCTATATTCGCCTAAACAATAATAAAACCAATTCATTTTCTTTTTCTAATTCAACAAAAATATATTTCAATAGTTTCAGTTCACTTTTACATTAATAATAATTTTAAAATTTGCTAATACTTAACGGCTAGTTAAATTTCGAATATACTATAAAAAACAAACGAACGTACTCAATTTTATTTCCAATTCTAACGAACAGATGTCGTTGCTAATTTTTATTGAATCTTTGGTATTACACGATTTGATTTTTTGATTGGAAGATGTCAAACAAAAAATCACATTTTTTAATTCATTCATTCAGTTTTTAATTTTTAAAACAAAAAGATGATTCTTTTTGATTCCGATTTTTGTCATTAAAAAGATCACATCTAGAATGAAAAAAATAGAAAATATTACAAAATTATAATTAATATAGATTTCACTAGAAAAGGGATTGTATGTTTTATCATTATATCTTTTCTTTATAATAATCATTTTGTGAAAATATTACAAGTAATATAAATATCAATATAAAAGTGATTGTATGTTTTATCATTATATCTTTTCATTATAATAATCATTTTGTGAAAATATTACAAGTAATATAAATATCAATATATAAGTGATTGTATGTTTTAATAATAATCACTTATGAAAAATAACGGTGAAATTTTGGATTCGTTAAAACAAAGAGAAATTAAGATTGTTGAATGAAGAAAAAGAAATGATTTTGCAGTCATCATTTCGAACCGGAATAAATAAATGAAGTGACATCATCAATAATTGGAAAATGAAATGCATCTTTGGTATGTAGGAGTGGAAGAACAAAACTAAAGGAATATATGTGGACTAGAAGAAAAGAATTTAGTGAACCAGAGTCGGATTTCATCAATCAACAATTTAAAATAAGGTATTTTTCTAAATTTTCTTTTTAGTATTGAATTTATATCTTTTATGTGATCCAAATAAGCTTTTTGATGACAGGTTAATTGTATAAAGCTAAGAGATTCCCAAAAAAATTTTTTAAGGTTTGTGTGGGTATGATTCCGGTTATCCCGCAATTTTTTTTTTAGGAATATATATATGTATTAGACATAATTTATAAAGGTCCAAAACACAATACGTTACTTATTTTATCATTTCGATATCGTTGTTTGATATATCGATATTTTTTCCCCGGAACTAGTTTTGTTGATCACCTGCCCATTTCGACAGAATTTTGTGAAGATTTTAATCAAAATTTGTAATTGTCAAAATTGAATCCAAAATTTCTCCAAATCAAAAATCAAATCTGGAGCGAATCATCTAGACATTTCCAAAAATATATGAGTATTTTTGAAAATGTTTAAACGATTTGCGAAATATGTTTCGATTTGGGTAAATCATGCCATCGTTTTTCTTGTTTTGAAAGATTTGTTCACCGCAAACAGAATTTTTTGACCGGTGAGTTGATTATCATTTATCTTTATATTTGCAAAATTGAGTGCAAACCATGGATTCAACTTTCCGAGTCTCGATTAGTAGAAATGCAATAACTATGTCCTTTTGTCTATTTTCTTTTTACGTTTATTTTCCCTACTGCAATTGCAATACCAGTAGATGAGTTAGACACGATCTCGATGTTTGTATTATATAATTTACTGATTGTGGAATATTTTTACTTTAAATTTATTGGTTGCCTGAGACCAAAATGAACTCATTGTGTTTGTTCATTTTCTTATTTTATAGAAATCTCAACCAAACAACGCAAAATTGGGGGCTCAACCGGGATCTAGGACGAAACAACAAGCGGAGAAAATGTTGGAATTAGTTCAAATTTTTCTTACCTTGAGAGAGAGAGATCAAGCCGATCTTCAGGCTCGAGGTATTTGTTCCATTCCTAAACTAAATTTGCATCATTTGGGCAGTTTAGAGAAATCTATTTTGTATTTAAACATAACTTGCATCGGTGAAAGCTTGTGTAGCAGACGCACAAAGTTTTTGGTATGCTTTATTGCGAAACTGTTATCCCTGAAATAATTCTTCTGCCATGAAGAAGTTTTTTTTGAACGAATCAACGCTTTTAATATTGTAACGATTATGGAAGATGATAGAACACAACAACAATAGAACATCTTTCGAGAAAATTCTCTTTAGAGAGGATAGTTCTACAAAAGAAGTGTAAAAATCAATAAAACCAAATCAACGTAACCAAAGTAAGCATTTAATAGGAAGTTTTTGTTTTATCGGATAAGGATTGGTTAACGAAAACTATAAAAATTGGTAAATAAAACAATTGAAAAGAATAGATTTCACACCTAGGTGTTAATATTTGAATATCGCCTTATTGTTGATAAAGGAAGGAAAAACAGGGTGTGTTTTGTGTTCTAGAATATTATAGTACCATCGAGGCTATTTCATGTAGTATACATAAGAGGCGTTCTTCAAGGATAAAAGTAGTATAAAATTGTTAGCGATACAATTAGTATAAATTTATCAGCGATAGAAAAGTATAAAAATTTAGCAGTGATATAGGCGAGTTAAAATTAACAGAAGTTTATTGTAAGTGATATAAGTAGAAGTTTATTGTAAGTGATATTGTGAAAAATGGTAAAAGAATTATAAGTGGTGAAATATTGTTAGTACAAGAAGAACTAAAAGGGGAATAGGAGAAATATTGGAGAAAAGGAGAAATATTTTTATTGTAAAATCTTTTAACTGTAAAATCTTTTAATTTCAATAGTTACATAAAGAAAATAAATTTTTATAAGAAAAATGATATCTGTTTGTTTTGTCGTAAAGCGATCGGAATTAGATGAATAATGTAGACTTATGCTGTGTGCCTCACACTAGTATTTTTGCTAAATCACTGACTTTTCTAAATTTATTGCTAGTGCACATATGCTATTCATAGATGTCACTCGTATCAAACGTACAACCTGTGCCTGACCTCATATTTAAATTAGAATCTTTTTAAATGTCAAAATTTGTAAACATTGTCATAATGGAGAATGATAATGAAATTGTATTTGGGAGCTTGTTTTTTTAAAATAGTTACATCATACCGAATATTTTCTTTGTATAAATTTGAATTATTTTCCATTTTTTTTACATAACTGTTTTTAAATATATTGACGTTTCAATGAATTGACAACTAAATTGAAAAGCAAGCTGAAGAGGATACTTTTCGTCCGCCGCCTGGTGGTCAATAGCGCAACTTGGAAATGTAAAGTATGAAATGAAAAGTCACTGATTTAGCTCAAAAAGTTGGTGGGAGGCACACAGCATTAGTTTCTTTTTGGAGTTGCAATAATTTCTTCGGTTTATATTGTAACGACAAAAAAAATTAAAAAATCCGTCCATTCGTTGTGAAGCAACAATTTATTTGACCAAATATTCATCTAACTTTTATTGTCAGCAATCGTCCATTTGTTGTGACGGAACAGCTTACTTGATGAATTATTTATGTAACCGTTTTTATCAAAAATCGTTCATTCGTTTTGACGCAACAATGTGTTCGATCAGATATGTTTATTACCAATTTATTATCAACAATCGTCTATTTGTTGTGACTCAATAATTTACTGGATCAATTCGATATTTTAATAATTACCGTTCAACACCTTATTAGATATTACGCCGTCGTATTAAGGAAGATGATAGGCTCAGGCTAAAAAATGTTTTGAGAGGTGGGATTTTCTATCATCATGAGAGAGTTATTTATTTATTTGATAATATTGTTTATATGACTAAAGTATAGTATTGGTGTGGATGTGATGGTCTTGGCTTCTTCGCGACTAGGGTCATCGGAGTCTCTTCTGATCATTTTTTTTTTTGGTCTGTCTGTCTCTATTCTCGAAAGCGTGCATATTAATTATATTAATTAATTTGTAATGGATGAGGGACGTTCATTCTCGTATCCACATGATTTTCGCTAGCTGGAATATAAAATCTCAAGGTGCGCAGTCCTCCGATTGCTTCCTATTGGTATTCTTGCCAACAGGTCCAGTCTCCATTACAGCAGACGTTCAATATTAGCAATAAATAACAACTTTATCGCCATCGTCCCAAATTCAAGAATTGCATGTTTTTTGGATAAATTTTGGCTACATCATTGACTCATTTTTTAGTTAAACAATCCCCGTTACCATTGGAGCAACAATTTGTTTTTTTTGTAATTCAACCCTCGCATATATATTGTGCGCAACATAATTGGTATTGTGGTGCAACGTTGATGTTGGTGTAATTGCATTATTCTTCACTATGACTATTTAAATTACGAAGGTATAAAGAGTCAGATTAAAACACGAGTTATTTGGGGTGAGTAAAACGTTCTAGATTTGCTAAATATGTTGTTCTAGATTTGCTAAATGTGTTAGTTGAATTTGTGTGCGCGTGTATGATGATCTTGGCTCATTACCTATGCGGTTGTCAGAGTTCTCGTTCCGTTATCATTTAAATCAGTTTTCGTATTTTCTATTACGTGCAGTTCTGCATTTGTACTGGGCTAGCGAAATATACTTCTCGGATTCACATGATTAAAGCTAGTTGGAATTAAACCTTGCCAGGCACGCAATTCTCCCATTGTTTCTGATATTGATGGCACTATCAAGACCAGTGTTCATTACAGTTAATTTTCGCCACTGCAATTGCAATACAAGTAGATTGATTATACGTCATCTCGATATTTGTATTATTTAGTTCTGATTTTGGAATATTTTTACTTTGAATTTAGTGGTTGCCTGAAAAAAAAAATGAACCCATCGTGTTTGTTCATTTTCCTGTTTTACAGAAATTTCCAATATCTGTATACCAGAATTGTCTGATATCGATACCGCAACAACAGTTTTAGAATTTCTTGTCCATCCCAGCTGAACGTCGCACATTGGTGGCTCAACCGGAATCTAGGAGAGAACAACAAGCCGAGTAATTTTTGAAGTTAGTTTAAATCGAACAAGAAGTTCGGAAAAAAGAT
This sequence comes from Diogma glabrata, assembly GCA_963693315.1. Taxonomy (NCBI): domain Eukaryota; kingdom Metazoa; phylum Arthropoda; class Insecta; order Diptera; family Cylindrotomidae; genus Diogma; species Diogma glabrata. Next base: position 261,397,685 of record OY856188.1, on the reverse strand, counting down.
AGGGAAACACTTCTCCTTGAGTGGAAGAAAGATCGAGCTGATCTTCTACAGATCTCAACACAAATATAACAGAAAATTAAAACCTCGCATATCCGTGTCAGCAAATCTGAATAAGACGGTGACGTTGATGCACGGGCAAAGCAATTTAAATCTAAGGAGAACAATGTAAATAACGCTAAGCTCTGCAGAAAATGATAGCTAGGTTCGAAGAAAGTCTAGAAAGCTTTTGATACCCTTCAACAGGCAGCGTCCTTACCAACATTGAGTACTTCTCCAGTGCACTCGCATAAATAGTATGATTACAAGCTTTATTTGACGGCCCAACACGCACGCAGGACCAAAATTGTTATGCCTCAGTTCATATAGATGACATTGCAGATCACAAATTTAAAGCTCAAATAAAATTTCCAAACACTGTAATCTTGGATCAAGCACGAAACAAAGCTCTGAAAGGTATTGTCATACAAAGGAAAACTCAAATCACCAACCGAGATATTCAAAGAACAAATAATTTTTATTAATGTTTCCAACAATTGAGTTCTATGAACTATTTATTTACGATTAAATAATTTTAAATTCGTCCTCCTCTCATTGTTATAACAGTCGTCAATTAAATTTGTTTCAGGCAAAGCCAACATATTAAAAAGGTACGTTCAGGATTTTAAATATATAAAATTAGGGTTTATATGAACATTCTAGTTGAATCCTACACCTCGAAAACAAACTAAAGATTCTGTAATTTATTAACAGTTTATCTTGAAAAGTCTTAGCTAGCCCGGATTGCAAAGCATAAACTTGATTCTTTCGGACTCTACCATGTAACAACGCTAGCTTCCTATTCCGTTCTAATCCCATGCCTCGGTTTTTTTTCCAAAATGTATGGCCACCCTAAAATACACAAGAAATGCGTCGCATACTTCTATTTCCTTAAATTCAATCTATCTAAAATCTACCCTTAACTTTATCCTTCTAGAGTGAGGTCACCACTTTTAAACGTCAAAACTCTATTGTGTTCAAGCATTTCATTTTAAATAGAATAATTCCGCCTTATCGCATCCTTGTTTCCTTGTACACTAACGTTCCTGTCCGCATGGCCTTAAACGCTGTCTAAGCTCAATGGACATACTAAATCACATAGATCAAAATTATTCCCGAAACATCTTCGATTTTCAAAGTATTTTTGTAAACATAATTACAAATTCATTTTAACTTAATTGAAAAACAACAATTTAATGAACTGCATACATAATTTTTTTTTAATTTCCATTAATTTAAAAAAAAATTAAATGGAATTTTCTAAACTTTCAATTTAACGTAAACTTTTGAAATTTTTTCTTTTTACATTGCTTTATAAGCTTGTGTTTTCTTCTTTTTCCACATTTTGTATTTGTTTGTGTTTACAAAATAATAACAAATCTTTTCTTTAAGTTTAACAGAAATAAAATATCTTGAGCTACAAAAAAAAAAAATTGAAGGAAAGAAAAACAAAATCGCATTTCAAAAGAAAAGTCTGGTGAATTAAAATAAATTGAAAAATAAACGTAAAAAGAAAATATGCAATCAAAATAAATTTTCATGAGAAGAAAAACAAGAAAATTAAGTTTATTAAATTTACAACATTATTATGGTATCAAAAAATTAAATTTTTTTTGTGTTTAATTTTCTGATAGATATTTTTCTTTTGTGTTTTTTGAATTAAACTTTTATTCGATCTTTGATTATATTGAATACAAAAGAAAAACTGTATTTTAACTCGTTGATCTTGAGCCGGCTTATTTATAGAAAAGCATTTTGACCTATACATTACAAATGGATTTGAACGATGATTTAACGTAATTTAATTTTAATACCTGTTTTAGTAAGGCAGTTGCACCTTTTGTATTATAAATAAAAATGCGGGTGATGTTGGTGCATGTGCTAGCTTGACCACCACTGACGCCATCATGATGAAAAAATAATATTTTATTTATATAATAAACTTTAGTCTGATATTAATATGTATACTAAAAGAAATTGATAAAATAATATAGTATAGTATAGTAAAATCCACTAACTACTTATGAATTATATGTAAAACTCAAATTTTGAATAGTTCAGAATATTTTTTTAAGAAAGTGACGTAAACTTTTTGGCGATAGGGGGAGAAGTGTTGTGCTACTAAAACTTTGTTTTTAAAATTATTTGTTTAAAAGATTATTTTATAAAAAGTGATATGCATTAGAAATTACAATATGTATGTTTAGACCCGGGTCATAGAAGAACATGAAGTTTTTTTGCATTTGAATTTTTTTCAAAGAATGGATAACTAAACAATAAATCCTAGCATATAAAACTAGCCGCTAGCGACATGCTCTGATATTATAATTGGTATATCCCACGTTTATTCGAATGTCAAAAGCAGGGCGTGTGACTGAAATTCCCTTCCATATCATTTTTACAAATGTTTGTCTCCGTATCCTCTTTTGTTATGTCTAACTTGAAAACTAAGTTGATGGTGCAATTACCTTTGCGTCTAATGTTTTTATTTTAGTAAAATGCAAAAAAAGTTGCTATACATCACAGAATCATCCACAAAAGCAAAATGCTAAGGAAAAAAGTGAATTCGACACGAAAATTTTAACGATTGAACATAAAATTTTATTTTATTATTTTGTCGTTTATATTGTTTGTACATACACTTCATAACATTTTTTGTGTTCTTACTTTCTTAATTTCATTTCTTTTGTTTTATGTTTTTTTCTTATAATTTTACGTATCTTTTACGTAGTTTTTGTTGCTTTTTCAACAAACTGTTTTTTGTTTTCATCTCCTTTTTGTGTAAATGACGAGTAAAATAACGAAAAAGGAATCAAATTTGATAATAAACAACAACGAAAAACAGTTTTATGAGGTGAAAAAATTTTTTTTTTTTAAGAAACAGAATTATAAAGGAAAAAAAAATTTTAGTTCAAGAAACATGATTAATTTTGATGAAATAAAAATATTTATTTTTGTTAAAGGTCGTGTGTCGGGTCAATTCATTTTCTAAGTGAAGTTTGTTGGGTAGACATGATTTTATTAAAATGTTGTAATAACGAAAATGACATGGTTGACATGTTGAGTTATGTTTTAAGAGATATATTATATCAGAAATCGTTGATGGTTTTTTTAGTAAAAGAGTTGTTCTATCTTTGGTATATTGTTTGAATAAAACATTTGGAAAACTACCAAATGTTTAGTCCACCTAGACTTTAGAGTTATAGAAGGAGGTTTGTGAGAGAGATTTGTCCATAATTAAAAAAGTTTTCTAGCAAATAATCATAATACATATGCTTTGAGAAAAATTGCAAAACGTAAATATTTATTCATATCGTTAGAAAACATAGAAAACACTCTCGTTATTGTTGTCATGCATTTTTTAAAAATTAACAAAACTATGAAGAAAACATTCAATGACTTTTGTATTTTAAATAATTTTTAATTTATAATTTAATTAAGTAATTTGTGATTATAAATATAAACATTGAAAAACAAATCCAAATGGAGAAAGAGACAATAATATCGACAGATTTGTCAACACGATATTTTTCCTTTCTCTTCATATATTTTGGTGTTTATGTTCGCACTATATTCATACATACTCTAAGGTTTTAAAGTACAGGATGGATTATTAGTAAAATAATAAACAATTTTAATCAAGTTCATGTAACGGACGCAATTTACATTAGAATGCGGATAACCGTAAACATAAGTTTTAATTTTTACTATCATCTCGCATGTGGTACATACAATTGAATCGTCTAATAGTTTATGTAGTTTGATTTATCATTACATGTGTCATATGAGGTCCATTTGGAATCATCGAACATTTAAATATAATTCATTGAATAAATTGAAATAATTCAAAATAAATATAATAAATTGAAATAATTCATTGAATTGAATTATTTTTGGCCATAATTGGCCATAATTTTGGTTATGAAACTTCTTCCACTAACTCTTATATAACTAATCGAATCACTTATATTAAAAGTATTGCGGCAAAACAACCAATAATTTTCACGTTTAATCGATGTTATACGATTTTTGGTATTCATTTTTGTATCGACACGTGACACTTGGAATCGTTGATCATTAAATTATAAATTATCGAAGTATTGGAGATTTGTGAGAGCAATTAAACTCAAATAAGTAAGGAAGTAATTGAAATTCTTCAATTGAAAAGTATGGTTGGAAGTTTCTCTGATAAAAATTCCACTTCTCATTTACGTGTTTCAAATGAATTAGGACCTTCTTCTTCAGTGCCATGTTCGAATCGTTTAGCAGACACACCATCAATCACGCCACTGAGGCGATAACTATTTTGAAGTTGAAACTTCGTCATCACTTATTTTAGTTTACTTAAGGTGAATTTTTGCACTCTCATTAGACTTCATATTATGGAAATATTTTTAAATTATATGGTAATTTTCGCATTCAGTTTCTAGAGATTACTTTGTGTGAATGCATAGAATGGGGGAAATTTTCTATTCTATTGCCAAAGGTTTTGAGCATGGGACTGAAGAAGAAGGTTCGAATGTATCCGAAACACGTAAAACGAGCACTGGAGTTTTTATCTGAGAAACTAAAATTAATATTAATATTAATTAATAAAATTATGTTTATATCGTATTGTATAACCATTACATGTGTGGTGCATATGGATCGTCGAATATTATTAAATTATTTTAAATCATCACATGTGTGGTGCAAGTTTACTTAGTAAACGGTGCTTTAAAACTGCAATCAAAAAAAATCCAAAAAAGGCTAGTAACGAAACATTAACAGCGCATGAAAAGCTGAGACAATGCCTATTAAACACTTCTTTTGCGAGAATACTTTCAACAAAGACTTGGTGACTGTACTTTCTACTCCAAATTTACGGCAAAAAAGGAGAAAACATAATTTTAATCACGAATGGTCAGGTGTTGTACCTTTGATATTTGTTATCCACCTGATTGTGTAGGCTAAAATTCAATAAGGGAAAATAGGATTGTAGGAGTCACATATTACCAATTGACAAGTTTTTGGACGGTAAATTCTTACAAACCAAGTGGTGGAGTGGCAAAAGTTCATGTAGCTAGCTAGACACCTCATATTGGTCACTGCCAGTTTTTCAATACAAACCCGATGTGCAATAGTTTGAAAAGATTAAGTGTATTAACAATAAAATAATTTTCAACAATGATTTACGAGTTTTATCTGGTAAATCAGATAGGAAGTTTTACATAAACTTACATCAAAGACATTTCTGTTAAGACAGTCGTGTAATGAACACAGGGCCTGCTAGTGAGTCACTAACAGGAAGCAAACGAAGGACTGCGTGTCTGGCAGTTTTTTAGGGTTCCGTTTTTTATACGGAACACTATTGGTGAGAGTAAAACGTGTTTTTCACATTATATCGGTTATCTCGTAAACTATAAATTCTATGGACTTGAAATTTGGCATGCGTATAAAACTAACCTATCCACATGAAATGACGGATACAAATAAAACTAAAGTGGTTTTCGTTTGGTTTACAGGACTGAGATGTGAGACCTTTGAGAAAATACATTTTTTTATAGATTCAAGTAGGGTATCATATGAAAGGGCTTTATTTCAGTATTCCATAAAAATTTATTTTGGAATTTTGCACCTCACCCTTTTTTGTATAATTTTGAATAATGACGTTTTTTTCGCGTTTTCTTACCTCGGTTAGCTCCGAACCTATCTGATCGAAAATTTTCAAATGTACTTGGAATGATAGAAAAATTAGTACGTTTTTAATAAACAATATAAAAAAGTGTCATATTTCCATACTTAGATTTATTAAGGGGGTGGAAATGAGGAGGGGTAAAAACACTATTTAAAATGTGGTCAAGTGGGATGTCATTTGAAAGAGCACTTAATTTAAAAAACAAAGCAATTTTTTTTAGAATTTTGCGATGCCCAGGTTTTGAGTTATAGTAAAAAAAGTGCGAATTTAGACTGCTCCCCCCGCTACGGTTCGACACTGATTGACCGAAAAATTTGTAAAAATCCACAGAGTTACGAAATTTGCTAAATTTCGTACGAAAACTATAGCGAAGTCTCCAATAATTATATTTCTGTGTGTTTAGAGGACCGGGGCAGAGGGGGTAAAAAAAAACTTTTTTTGACCCAAGCGAGTGGGGTGTCACTTGATAGAGCACCTAATTTGAAATTCGCTGCAATTTTTTTTACAATTTTGCGGTGGCCAGTTTTTGAGTTATTGTCGAAATAGTGCAAAGTCCAGACCGTTCCACCCCCATGCGTTTCGACACTGATTGACAGAAAAATTTGTAAAAATTCACAGAGCTAGAAAATTTGCTAAATTTTGTACGAAAACTATAGCGAAGTCTCCAATAATTATATTTCTGTGAGTTTAGAGGACCGGGGTAGAGGGGGTAAAAAAAAACTTTTTTACCCAAGCGAGTGGGGTGTCATTTGATAGAGCACCTAATTTGGAATTCGTTGCAGTTTTTTTAGAATTTTGCGGTGCCCAGTTTTTGAGATATTGTCGAAAAAGTGCAAAGTCCAGACCGTTCCCCCCCCATGCGTTTCGACACTGATTGACAGAAAAATTTGTAAAAATTCACAGAGTTAGAAAATTTGCTAAATTTCGCACGAAAACTTTAGCGAAGTCTCCAATAATTATATTTCTGTGAGTTTAGAGGACCGGGGTAGAGGGGGTAAAAAAAAACTTTTTTACCCAAGCGAGTGGGGTGTCATTTGATAGAGCACCTAATTTGGAATTCGTTGCAGTTTTTTTAGAATTTTGCGGTGCCCAGTTTTTGAGATATTGTCGAAAAAGTGCAAAGTCCAGACCGTTCCCCCCATGCGTTTCGACACTGATTGACCGAAAAATTTGTAAAAATTCACAGAGTTAGGAAATTTGCTAAATTTTGTACGAAAACTATAGCGAAGTCTCCAATAATTATATTTCTGTGTGCTTAGAGGACCGGGGTGGAGGGGGTAAAAAAAAATTGTTTTTACCCAAGCGAGTGGGGTGTCATTTGATAGAGCACCTAATTTGGAATTCGTTGCAGTTTTTTTTACAATTTTGCGGTGCCCAGTTTTTGAGATATTATCGAAAAAGTGCAAAGTCCAGACCGTTCCCCCCCGTGCGTTTCGACACTGATTGACAGAAAAATTTGTAAAAATTCACAGAGTTAGGAAATTTGCTAAATTTTGTACGAAAACTATAGCGAAGTCTCCAATAATTATATTTCTGTGTGTTTAGAGGACCGGGGTAGAGGGGGTAAAAAAAACCTTTTTTTACCCAAGCGAGTGGGGTGTCATTTGAAAGAACATCTAATTTAAAATTCGTTGCACTTTTTTTTAGAATTTTGCGTTGCCCAGTTTTTGAGTTACTGTTGAAAAGTGCAAAATTCAGACCGTCCCCCCCCCCTTCATACGTTTCGACACTAAATGACAGAAAAATTTGGAAAATTTCACAGAGTCAGGAAATTTGGTAAGTTTTGTGTGAAAACTACAGCACAGTTTTTGAGTTATGGATAAGAAAGGGCTAAATTCAGATCGTGCCGCCGCCTACCTTTCGACGATGACTGACTGAAAAATTTGAAAATATTCACAGAGACAGGAATATTGGTAAATTTTGAATGAAAATCATATCGAAGACTCAAATAATTATATTTCTGTGTGTTTATGGGATGGGTGTGGGGAGGGAAAAAAACCATTTTTGACCTAAATGAGTAGGGTGTCATATGAAAGAGCCCTTAATTTAAGAAATGTTACAATTTTTTTAGAATTTTGCAATGCAGAGTTTTTGTGTTATTAAAAAAAAAATATTTTTAGTATGTAGCCTTTCCACACCCCTAAATTTCAACACTCGATTGACCGAAAAAATAATCAAATTTAATCCATTTACAAGCTGGTGTAATTGAATCTTTTTTAAGTTACCAAAAACATCTATGGATAATATTTAACCTGAATTAACATTTTTTTTGCCATTTTTGATTAATGTAGATTTGATTGTAATTTACTATTGACATTTACAATTTAACATTTATTTTGTTATGTGTCTATGGTCTGAAAATATAAGGATATTACAACACAACTTTTTGTCAATAATTTTTGATATTGTGTTCTTTTACATTCACGGAACCCTATACGAGAGAATTTTATTGGCACTTGTCTGACTTTTTTTATTTAATGAGCTTCAGCCATGTGTGTTCGAGATGTAATTTATTCAAGCTCAGTACAATTGATCAGATATTCACAAAAATGAGACTGTGTGGGGACCCTGACGACCCCAAAGGACGAAGAAACCGAGATCATCACACACACACAACTCACAACAATATGACTATAATTATGACATTTAACAAAAATTAGGTAAATGTTTCACTAACCCCATGATTTGTTCCAGATCCAACTCTTCATACCTAATTAATTTAATCTAGTACATCATCCTACGTAAGTAAATGGTTTGCTAAGCTATGTTCTAACAAATAGGGGCCGATGTTGACCCATAAATTGTTATAACAAATTGTTGATAATGTTGACCAATAAGTTTCCTCGTAAATTGTTGTAACAAATTGTTACGGTGTTGACCAATGAGTTTTCAAATAAATTGTTATAGCAAATCGTTGACGGCGTCGACCAATAAGTCTTCCAATAAATTGTTATAACCAATTTGTAGATATAGCAAATTTAAATAGCAAAAATTGTTATAGCAAGAAAACTAACAATAGAATAGCGGTATCCAAAAATAAAAATTACAGTTCGGAATTCTGGTATTTTGGTTTTCATTTTAATGACATTAATATTTCAAAAATAAAACATTATTTTATTTATCCAAACACATAACGATTTTAATTTTAGCATTTAAGCTTCAAAACTTGTTGTAATTTATTTTCCAGAATTAATACATAATTGATCACAGAACAAATAAATAATAATTTTTTTAAATTTTTAAAGAAAACTTTTCAATTTACTATAATTTTCAAATTTTAAGCCCTAAGTTTTCCTTGGTACTAACTCTCAAAACTCAAATGTCCGAGTAAATATATAAAAAAATTTCCTGAATCAAAAACATCACAAAATGAGACAGCAATCAAAAAAAAGAAATATCATTGCGAGCAGGGTTGACAAAAAAAATATGAGAAAAAAACGGATAAGTTGTATTGAATATGTCGATTCGAATAAAGTTGCATTGATTTTTTAAGGGGCAAACAGCTATACAACAATCCTTATGCCGCAACTAACTAGTTTCATGGAGAGTAAAATTTCATCATTACCCCACTTTAATAAAATCTATTCTGATTACATTATATCTGGCAAATGGTTATGAAACTTCTTCCACTCACTCTTATATTACTTAACAACCAATAATTTTCACATTTAATCGATTTTTTGGTTTTCATTTTTGTATCGAACACATATTCAATTCACGAACACATACTGTTTTTTTTAAACTATCCAGTCCTCAACAAAGACTATAACCAAACAAAATTCATTGTTTGTTAAGTTCACAAAACTTTTTGTAAATTTATCCGGGAAAATGGTTTTGAATATATATTCCACCAAAACGTAACTGGAATTGGGGGATTTTTGAGAACAATTAAACTCAAGTAACTAACGAAGTAATTGGGATTTTTTCTATTCAAAGGCATGGTTGGAAAAAAACTTCGTTTTTCATTTTTCGTGTCTCGGATGAACTCGACTCTTCCTCTTCAGTGTCTTATTCGAATCCTTAGGCAGACACGCTGTCAATAACGACACTGAGGTGATGACAATTTCAAAGTTGAAACTTCTTCATCACTTATTTTTTTACTAAAGATGAATTTTTTCCACTGTCATTAGACTCTATACTATGGAAATGTTTTTACATTATATGCCTATCCAAATATCTCAAATACCACTCGCTCACTAATCCTTTCACAAGATAAAATATTTCATTAACCAAACGTTCTTGAGATATATGGTTAACTCTATAGCTATATATTCAACTCGAAAAATAAATATTTTTACGGAAAGACCTCTCAAAGAAACATAAAAAAATCAGATTCTATTTAGATAGTCCAACAAATTCTCTTTTATATATGGAATGAAATAATTGATGTCTTTCAATTAATCAGCTATAGTGGTTAGGCGCGATAGTCCTGCCTCATTTCTGTTGTCTTCCACAAGTCTTTCTTTAACTTTAGGGAAAGAACTACTTTTTGATGTTAGCGCCTTTTTACTTGGGTGGATCTCTTCGTCTGACGAAGACATTTTCACTTCACCGTTGAAGTCCTATAGTATCGCCAACGCAACTGGATTTGTAATATATTCAACCCAACTGGATTTCTAATATTCTTGGTGATTTTTTGGAGGAGCTTTTCGCATGCTTCACGCAGTTTTCTTGCGAGAGTTGTAGCAGTTTAAGAAGTCGATATTCTATAACTTATTTTCCCTGGCACATCTTCGCTCGGTTCTTCACTACTATCGACCGATGTTTGCAAATCTCTTAATTTAAAAGAACAAAGTTTAATTTCTCTGACAGGTTTTTTTAGCATTAACATGTGCTTTAACCAACACAGGAACTTTTATTTCCGCCAATGTTAGTTTTTTTACGATTTCATAAGCTTCAAACTTATCTCAGGAAAAACCAAGTCTTTATGCGTGCTTTCTAAGGATTCAGTTACCAAGAGAAACTCGTACAAATATTCTAATATTCTATCAACTTGCAGATACCAATTTCTTCCTTTTATGGTAGAAGATTCGGTTCAGTTTTTTTGACTAGCAAGTGCGTCCGCTATACAGCTGCACTTAGCGCCACTGTGAATTCGATTTTAACCAATATAATATCCAACTACTCCACCAGGCGATGGTATATCAAAGATGAAATTTCATCATTTTTTACCTACAAAAGTTTGTTGATTCACTTTCTGAGATTTCAACTTCGAATCATGGCACTGATGAGGGAGGTTTGAATCCCACTCCAAAACACGATTAAGAAAAAAATGTAGTTTTCTTTGAGAAAAATGCAAAAATATACTAAAATTAAAAAATTAAAATGATTTTCTTAGTTCCTTGATATTAATTGCGCATAAAAATTCCAAATATTTCAAAACTTATTCAAAATTCAAGTCTTGTGCATTTACAATTCTGAAACGCAAATAAACATTGTCTTTCGTATAGAGACAAATATATATATATATATATGTTAATGTATCTATAAAATTTAAATCTAAGAAAAAAAATCCACAATTTTTGATATTTTCAATTTTCATTTATAAAATTTTAAATTTTTTTATATTTATAATATTTTGTTGGTTTTACAAATAACAACACACATATTATATTTACAAAAAAAAATTGTAAACTTTAAATAGTTTTTTTGTGTTTAAGGTTATCGTAATCCATCTGATAAAATGCCTCAGCTGAGTCATGTTAAAAACACCCGGCACAGTCCATTATTAAGGTTAAGTCTTAGGTTTCCAGTATGTAGTCTAACTAAGTATTTTCCTGTGTTGCCATCAGGAAAACTTCCGTAATGGCAATTCTGTCGAAGTACCACTAAGTAATACTACTATACTCCTACAATAAAGGATGAGGTCTGTCGTGACTTCCAAAAGCTTACTTTACCTAAAAAAATCATTTAAAAAACAAGTTTTACGTGCTTCACTCATCCGAGAGTAAAAAAGTAAAATTCCTGAGCAATATATTTTTCGAATTTTCGTTATGTTAAGTAAGTAGCAAATCAGCATGCTTAACATTGAATTCTGCCCACTAAATTCAAGAGTCTTAAATATCTGTAGATGCCGTTTTTTTTTCAAAATATAGTGCCTGCAGCTAAAAATGATTCTATAAACAAACCCAACTGTTATAAGACCCATTGGCCATTACTACAAACATTTATTTATGATGGTGTCAAAAGTGGGATAAAAGTTGCCAAAAATGTCCACGGCAGTCATGTTGCTGTGTTATTAAAGACATTGGCATTCATCTCAGTTCGATATACCAGCTGCGTTTAATATGCTAATCATGCGTTTATTTTTAGTTTATAAAAAGGAAGAAATTAAATTTTCTTAGTTCAGTATCTAAACAATCTTTGCAGTTGCTAACCTTCTCAGGTATTCGTTTTAATTTTTTAGCAAAACAAAATATTTATCGTTAAATTTTACAACTACGTTTGTTGCACCTGAATATACACTTTAAGACAAAAATAGGTAAGATAAAACATAGGTTTGGTGTTTCCAATATAGCCTTCGTCCATACCTGTTGGTTGTACTTAGACATGACCTAACTTATGAAGTTGTTATTTTCATCCCTCCCACCGACTAATTATGTTCCTTTTGACTCGAAAATGAAGTGTATGCAGTTTTACTGAAATCGGAAAATAATTACCCACCGCGCAGTGGCGTCGAAGATAAGAAAATTAGCAGAATAATAGGATTTTTTATGTTTATCAGTTATAATCATCTTAAAATATAATATATCTCATAATTTCGATTTTTTATTAAAAGATAATTACTTTACGATTCGAACGAGCCTAGGGTATGTAGAAATTGATTTTAGGAAAGCGTTTTTATCGACTTTCTTCTTCTTAAATCCAAAAAAAAAATTTCTGCGAAAATTCAGAAAAAATAAATTTTTATGTTAGATTTAGACTTTGTTTGAGTAACACAAATTTTTATTTTTGGATACATTGCTAGCAGAATTAACTGGACATGGTAAAGTAGATCGTTTGCCAACCATAGTAACATTTGGTAATATTGAGAAGTTATTAACGGTTCCATAATGCAAAGAACAGAGCGGCTTTTCGATTGCGAATGCGATATATGAATGCCTTGAAGAATGGGATATTACTGATAAAGCCATGTGTTACGACACGACATCAAGTAACGCTGGACCAGGAAAAGGTGAAAAAAAAGATTGGCCACAACTTGATTCGATTCCCATGTCGTCATCACATACAGGAGATTAAACTACGGGCTGTTTATGATCTCAAATTTGGAAAGACCACAGCACCCGATGTTTATCTGTTCAACAAATTTCAGAAGGCATGGGACGATGGTAAAATTAATCCAACAATGTTCAAAAATGGAATATCGGACAAAAAACTGAGAAACAAAATTCCAAAACACTCGTGAGAAGCTCTAGTAATTTTTTGTGATGAAGAGTTGGAAAAATCACACCCACGCAGCGAATATAAAGAATTTTTGGAAGTTACATTGATTTTTCTTGGCGAAACCATTGATAACTACAAATTCAAACGCCCAGGTCCAACAAGTCACGCCGTTTGCATTTTTTCGAGACATTTGCATTTTTCTGATTATGTTGTATGTAAAAATTTGGTTCAAATGCATAGATGGAACTGCAGCCGCATATCAGGATTTGGATTTCATCAAAATTGACCAAAGAGTTTCAGAAGAAATGTTGAACAAAATTGGTTATCATCTTCACTATTTAACGGAAGCAAATATTGGCTTGGCTTTTTTCGACCCAGAGATTTCGTTTGATGAAAAACGAGAAATGGTTCAAAACCTTGAGGTCCCAGCACGAGACATCCCCATCGCACCCCAAACTCGCAAAAAAGATTTTGACGCAGTCAAACATAAGCAACTTTTTGCTAATAAGAACATTAGTGATTTTGTCACAGAAAAAACTCAGAGTTTTTTTAATCGATTTAGAATTTGTATTGATTTTTTGCTACATCATCCGATGGGTCGGAATGAGGATTTCGTCAAAGCCCCGTTGTTTTGCCAAAGTTTGCATGTTGTTAATTATACCGCCGAACTCGGTGTTAAGTTGATGACACAGAATACAACAGCATTCTAACTAAAGACGAGAAAGGTACACAATACACCATTCAGGTGGTCGAAAACTACAGATGCCAATACCCATCATACAATAAATCTAATTTAATTTATTGATTTCTTTTGGAAAAATGTTGCTTTTGAATGAAAAATTATTATAAATTTAACCATAAAAATTAATTTTTTTCTTTGAAATTTCGTATATGTAAGAAGAAAAATTAAGATAAATCGCTTTTCTAAGATCGATTTCTACATACCCTAGGCTCGTTAGAATCGTTAATTAATTAGCTTTTAATAAAAAATCGAAATTATGAGATATATTATGTTTTAAGATAATTATATCTGATAAAAATAAAAAATCCTATTATTCTGCTAATTTTCTTATCTTCGACGCCACTGCGCGGTTGGTAATTATTTTCCGATTTCAATAAAACTTGATATAGTTCATATTCGAGTGAAATGGAACATAATTAGCCGGTGGGAGCGAAGAAAAAGATGGTTTGAAAATTGTTCATATATATCTGGTCATGCCTATTGTACATATAGACTATATACAACGACACGAACAACGTGACCAGAGGTTGGTACGGTTACCTAGATTAACATTTCGCCTTAAAAATATAAATATGAAAATCTAATTAGATTTAAGAGCTAAGATAAGATTATTTAAATAACCGATTTATCTAGGAATAAGTCAAAATTGGTCGAATTCAAAATTTTAGTTACAGGTAAATTTTGGGGCAAAGATTTTTTTTAATATTTTGGTATCAGCCTTGTTTTGTGAGTTTTGGGCGGTCTAATTTTTAGTAAATCATTATTGTTTAATAGCAATCTTGAAGGTTCAATTGAGATCTTGATAAAGACTGTTTACACCACCATTACGTGGATTAAAAGTTGCACCTCAAACTATGTTAAGCTCATGGTATTTTTTAACATATTTATAAAATAGCCAGAAGTCATATAAAGTAAAAAAAATGATATATTTCAGCTTATGTAATACTCTTCAAGCATATACCGACCTGATGAGGGTCTTTGAATCATTTTTGCAACCCATTTCATGTCAGAATAATTTCCAAATATTCAAACCTAAACTTTAGTTTTTGAAAACGAAAATGAGTGAAATGACGCATATGTTCCTTTGCTGCAGATATATTATGAATTTAATCATGGAGTGTATGCCTAAGTTATCATCACTAAACTTCAACATAATCCACGAAACTTATACAAAAATTATAAAAACGTGATCTTAAATATACGCTATAACAAAAAGTAAACGACTGAATATTGAAAATTGTCTCATAACCATTAAAAAATTTGTTTTCGGATATATTTATTAATAAAATTATAATTATCGTTACCAGGTGCTTACCATTAAAATGTAATTTGTATATTTTATTCAAAATAAAAACTGAAGAGCATC
Source organism: Diogma glabrata (assembly GCA_963693315.1). Taxonomy (NCBI): domain Eukaryota; kingdom Metazoa; phylum Arthropoda; class Insecta; order Diptera; family Cylindrotomidae; genus Diogma; species Diogma glabrata. Next base: position 261,382,481 of record OY856188.1, on the reverse strand, counting down.
TGCATTGCGACAAAAAATTATCAGAATTGTTGTTATTATATTTCTTAATGATGTTTTTCTACTGTTAACAAAATGCACTTAGATAATTTTAATGCAATATCATAAAAAAAAATTTACAAATTTTTTGACTCATTTTATGAATCAGGTATTCGTAAATTTGGATAATGTTTGTAACAACTTGTATTCAACTTCAAGATATCGAAATTTAATTTTAAGAACAGACAGAATAACAAAAATTCAAAGGTAGAAAAAAATCTATCAGACCACAGATCAATCCGTTAACTGATATTGAATAACAACCGCCAAAGTTTAATCCAATCTTTAACAAACGATAAAAAATAATTTTTATTAATTTAAAAACTGTTATCTCAACAAATATTAATTACACTAATTCAAAATGAAGTGTCTACCCAAAATAGCACAGATGAAAAAACAATTATCCTATTAAATTATCTGTCTGGCTATCAAGTAATAACTTTAACACCTACCACCATAAGACAATTAAAAACTTTTCTTTCTTTTTATCCCAAAAACATAATTTTTTTATTTTATATTTTGTGTTTTGTATTCTTCTTTACTTTAACTTTTAATTCTTTTTCATCGCACCTTCAATAAAAAAAAATTACCGTTGTAAGAAAATGAATTTAAAAAAAAATTTTCGTCTTTAAAAAAAATTAAAATTTTATCACCCACAAATTTTTCTTTCGTTTCACTTAACTTGTTTTTTTTGCCTCATTCTTCTTATTATCATTAAAATCTTTGGAATTACTTCTTGTGGTATGTACGATTTGGTACGATATAACTTAAGATGTATATAAAAATAATAAGAAATAATTTAACTTTTTACTTTACTTTTGGTTAAATGAATATGATAACATATAGAAAGAAAAAGAAAATGTTATCAAAATATATCCTGTTGTGATTATATTACCGAGATGATGGTGATGATTATGATGAGGGTAGGTGATTGCAAGTATGTTTAAATTCTTAAATATATTTTGTTCGCTTATTAGGAATTCTTAAAATTTATTTCATCTTTCTTTACATACATTTTTTTTAACTTTATTAAAAAAGTTTATTATTTTAAATTCATTACAGTTAATAATAATAATGTTTTATGAAAATTAAATTTGTTGAATTTGGAAATAATGTAGGGAGATGGTCTGTGGTTGTGCAACAGGGAATAGATATTAGAGAGCGGTTTGAATAATATGTATACACATATTTGTTCGTTTTAGTTAGTTGGACATGTTTAGCTTTCTAAATATGAAATATTAATAGTTGAGACTCTTTGAAAAGCCAAATATACTAGAAATAAGAGAAAAGGAAGGAAGTAACTACATTCCTTCCTTTTTCTTCAATTTCAAGTTAATTTAATTCCTTTAAATTGCCTTTTACTGTTTTACATTCGCTTGATATATTAAATTTGGAAAATGCATGTGGTTAACACAGACATGACTACCTCAAATTAAACCATTTGAGACGTTTTCCACCCACACATCAAAATACTGTCTAAAAATCTACTACAATTGTGTTATTCCTTTTTCTCAAGAACAATGCCGACTTCTGAAAATAGAACATGCTGTAATATCGCCAAACAAGCGATACAAGACTGGAGAATTATTTTAAGATTTGATAGAAGCAATTTACAAAAAAAAGATACGACAGCAAATGCCAATTCATGTCTGATTTTACAAATTCTACTAGACCACAGATTGAGAATTTTTGTTTTTAATATTTATGAAGCACCAGTTTTAGATTTATAATTATTTTCTCTTAACATAAAAAATAAACCTATAAATTAATAGTTATTTATTTATCTAGAACGAAAAGTGAAACTTTAAAGTACGAGCTAGTTGTTTACGGCCGAGGCGTCTATCCGAGGCCAAAATTACTAGTGAGTAATTTTAAAAACACTTTTCGTTTGAGGTAAATACAAAATTTTATTTCATACTGGTAATTTATTAAAATAAAAAGAAATGAGTTTTAAATTTTGCTTAAAAAGTTGAACTTTAACGTCCTAGGACTTTAAATAAAAACAATTATTTTTTAATTGATTTCATGGCAATATCCACAAATTGTGTTTAAATAAAACGGATAGGTTACTGATTGTTCAATTCTAACCTATGTTTTATGTAACTCTATATTTCTATGTAACTAAGAAAATCATTTTAATTTTTTAATTTAAGCATATTTTTGCATTTTTCTAAAAAAAAACTCCTTTATTTTTCTTAATTGTGTTTTGGAGTGGGATTCAAACCTCCCTCATCAGTGCCATGATTCGAAGTTGAAATCTCAGAAATTGAATCAACAGACTTTTGTAGGTAAGTAATGATGAAATTTCATCTTTGATATACCATCGCCTGGTGGAGTAGTTGGATAATATATTGGTTTAAATCGAATTCACAGTGTCGTTAAGGCAGCTGTATAGCGGAACGCACTTGATAGTCAAAAAACTGAACCGAATCTTCTATAACCATAAAATGAAGGAATTGATATCTGCAAGTTGAAAGAATATTAGAATATTTGTACGAGTTTTTCTTGGTAACTGAATCCTTAGAAAGCACGCATAAAGACTTGGTTTTTCCTGAGATATGGTTGAAGCTTATGAAATCGTAAAAAAACTAACATTGGCGGAAATAAAAGTTTCTGTGTTGGTTAAAGCACATGTTAATGCTAAAAAACCCTGTTAGAGAAATTAAACTTTGTTCTTTTAAATTAAGAGATTTGCAAACATCGGTCTATAGTGGTGAAGAACCGAGCCAGATGTGCGAGGAAAAATAAGTTTTAGAATATTGGCTTCTTAAACTGCTACAACTCTCGCAAGAAGTCTGTGTGAAGCATCCAAAAAGCTCCTCCGAAAATTCATCAAGAATATTAGAAATCCAGTTGGGTTGAATATATTACAAATCCAGTTGCATTGGCGATACTATAGGATTTAGATGGTGAAGTGAAAATGTTCCTTCTTCAGACGAAAAAGTCCACCTAAGTAAAAAGGCGCTACAATCAAAAAGTAGTTCTTTCCCTAAAGTTAAAGAAAGACTTGTGGAAGACAACAGAAATGAGGCGGGACCATCGTGCTTAACCACTATAGCTGATTAATTGAATTTTTTTATTTTATTAATAAGTTAGACATGTTTAGCACACTAAATATGAAATATTCATTATTTAGACGCTTTGAATATCCAAAGATACCATGTCAACTATAAAGGAAGGAGATGAGACAAATGGAAGGAATGGGGATATAGGGATAACTATGCTAACTATTTTAAATGATTATGGACATTTTCTTTAAATACCTGAGGAGAAAATTCATCGGGAAATACAGAGGGAGGCATTGAGTTCCACAATTTGGCCACTCTATTAAAATAGTCGTTTTGAAAGGACACAGTTCTCCAACGAGGTATTTGTATAACAAATGGATGGGATAACTCGGCAGCTCTTGTTTGTCGATTGTACTGCGCACACGATGGAAGAATATTTTGAATTTCCTTAGAGGAGAATTCGCTAAAGTTATATTTATAGTAGATTGATAATTCAGCCACATTTCTTCTGTGCTGGAGTGAATCAAGCTGGTCCGTTACACTCAGAGAATTTTGTTAGTAAATTTAATAACCGCCCGTTTTAAAAATGTGTAATAAGTTATTTTATCAATCTGATAACGATTTTTATTAAAGTAATTGCCACATTCGTTCGATTAAAACATTTTGTTATTATTTTCATAAAAATGTTTATCAAAATAAAAATACGGTCAATATTATTAAAAAAATCACAACGGTTGATTAAACTAATAACCAATTTTTATTAAAATAATGAATTCGGACAGTCAAAAAAAAAATCATGTGATTAACGTAGAGCTATTAAAATAAAAACATAAATTATTATTTTTGTAGTTAATTTTAATAACCATTTTATTAGATTAATCATTGACGTTTTTACTTTCAAAACGTAGGTTATTAGATTAATAATAGTATACATTACTCTAACTTTAGGTTATTATTTTTAATAAAGATTAATAGAATCATGGTAAGAATCACAGTTTATATACAGACGCTAAATAAACAACTTTAAAAAATATTTAAAAGTTTTGTGAAAAGTTAAAAGTGTTGTTAAAAAAATTGAAAAAGTAATATTCTTTTATTAAACGATAAGAAATTTGATTTAAAACAAAAACAAATAGTTGGCAGGTAAACGAATTCATACGTTTGGTATGTGAAACTTTGTAAATTTTTGTGCTGTTCTATTTCGTTTTTAAAAAAATTGGTTTTTCAGTTCCTGAAGCAGATTCATCAGAACATGTAGAAATTTTGTTCGATGAACAGAGTAGTTGGGCTGAAATTGAGTCTGCATGGGACAGGACTAAACAACTGAGACTCAGCGACATTTAAAAATTAAAATCAACTTCGGAAATTTTAACCTACTGGAAGCAATTTAAATTACCGCTTGGTTATAAACTGGTAATTAATAATTCAATATTAGTATATTTCAATAACATTTTAATTATAATAATATTCCTTTTAAAATTTTCAGATAGAGATTTATTTCAAAGCGGAAACATTAAAAGCCAGCGATTTTGGTTGTAAATTACCAACATTTATTTAGAAAACTCAGCCCATTTTTTAAGAACAAATTAAAGATGAAAAGTTAAGAGAGATTGTTGAAAAGCTTCGCAATACACAGAATATACGACAGAAAGTAAGTTTTTTAAATTTGTTTATTTTGGCTCCAAAAACTTGAAAAACAGAATTCCATTCAAATTTTACAGCAACAGAATTTTTTGCGGTCAAATTTGTATGAAATTCTGTTTCTGTTTCTGATGTATTTGAATATCCAACTGTAAGTTAAAAAGTTGTTTTTGGACATGTCATTTGTAATTTTTAGGGTTCCGTTTTTTATACGGAACACTTGTTGAGAGTACAATGTGTTTTTCACATTATGTCGATTATCTCGTGAACCATTGATCCGATGAACTTAAGATTTGAGGTGCTTATAAAACTAACCTATCCACACAAGATAACGGGTTAAAAATAAATAAAGTTGTGTTCGTTTGTTTTACAAAGGTACGATGTAAAGCCTTTGAGAACATACATTTTTTTATCGAGACGAGTAGGCTATTATATGAAAGGGCTTCGCGTTTCAGCATTCCTTAAAAATGTATTTTGGAATTTTACACCTCACCATTTTTCGTATAATTTTGAAAATGACGTTTCTCTATGTTTTATTGCCCCGATTAACTCTGACCCTACTTAATCGAAAATCTTGAAATGTATTTGGAATGATAGAAAAATGTGTAGGTTTTTAATGAAAAATATAGAAAAGTGGCAGATACTCATAACTATATTTATTAAAGGGGTGGGAATGATAAGGGCTAAAAACATCATTTAGAACCAGGTCAAGCGCGGTGTCATTTGAAAGAGCACTTGATTTTAGAAACATTGACATTTTTTTTAGAATGTTGCAATGCACAGTTTTTGAATTATTGTCAAAAAAGTGACACAAAAAGTTGGTCCCCCCCCTTGCATTTCGAGCTTTATTAACACAAACATTTGAAAAAATTCACAGAGACAGGAAGTTTGATAAACACTGAACGAAAATTATAGCGAAGTCTCAAATAATTATTTTTTTGAACTTTTAAGGGATTGGGGTGGGGAAGGAAGAAACAAACTGTTTCTACCCAAGCAAGTGGGGTGTCATTTGAAAGAGCACCAAATATAAGAACAATTGCAATTTTTTTTAGAATTTTGCGGTGCACATTTTTTGAGTTATTCTAAAAAATGTGCAAATTTCATGCCGTTCCCCCCATACGTTTCGACACTGATAGACAGAAAAAATTGAAAAAATTCACAGAGACAGGAAGTTTGCTATATTTTGAACGAAAATTATAGCGAACTCTCAAATAATTATATTTCTGTGTGTTTGGTGAAAGGGTGAAAGGGGGGTAAAAAAAACTTTTTTGACCCAGCGAGTGGGATGTCATTTGAAAGAGCACCAAATTTAAGAAACATTGCAATATTTTTTAGAATTTTGCGATAAACAGTTTTTTAGTTATTGTTAAAAAAGTTTTATTTTAAGTATATGTATACCACCACTACCCTAAGTTTTGACTCTGATTTATAGAAAAAATATTCTCAATTCAAACCATTTAAACTGGCTAAACTGGCTAAATCTTTCTTTAGTTAACATAAACAGCTATGGATAAGATTTAACCTTAATACCGCATTTACAGCGACATAGCAAATTAGTAGATGTAATTTAAATCAGTGCTATAAACATTTTTTATTTTAAGAGCTTGCAACTAATTTGAGATCTAGTTTTACTATCTAGTAAATAATTTTCAAATTAATATTGACGTAGTAAACACCATTGCAAATAAACAATTTTGATTTCTACACCGTTTCCTGTTCCTAAAAATTTTAAATTATCAAATTTCTTTTCTCCGTCATATATTTTTCAACAATCAGAGAAAGAACTTGAGGAATGGTCTAGTTATCATATTTTTATTGCTTTTTTAAAAGTTTGACAGATAGCAATTTAAACTAAACTAAATTAAAAAATGTTTATGAGATTAAAAGATTTATTTTGCAATCTACGCTGTAAACTCATATTAAATATGACAAGATGCAAATTAATATACTATCTTCTAGTTTGCTATGTCACTGTAAATGCGCTCTAAGTAACAATTTTTGTGTCATTTTTGATCCATGTATAGTAGAATTTTTTTGCCAGCGAACACGAAATTTGTTTGTTATGCGCATATTGTTTGCACATGCGCATATTGTTTGCACATTCAGTGTCTCGATTAAAATATTGAAAAAAACTATTAGGGTCCCATTGAAATGGACAAAAAAAACACATAAAATAATAAATTACTATTGAAATTCAACCAATTATAATATAAAACCAAAAACTAGTAAAAATATTAATGATTTTGTAGGTAATGTAACAATTAAATAATAATAATTAATAATAATTAAAAATAATAATAATAATTTGATAATTAAAAATAATTATAATAAAAATAACGACGCCTATGGAAACAAATATCACAACAAACAAATGGTACGAACTAGAAGTAAAAATTTAACTAATATAATTGTTTTGAAAACAAATTTATCCCAAAATAAATAATACATCTCTGTTTTACTTTTTGTCTCATCTTTTATCTCTTGCTGCGTCGTATCTGTCAAAAATTCGCGGGCAAAAAAATTCTACATAGATGTGATTGACATTTACTATTGACGTCTACGATTAAATATTTATTCTGTTATGCGTCAATAGTCTGGCGATATAAAGACTTTACAACACAACTTTATGTCATTTATTTTTGATATTGTGTTCTTTTACATTCGCGGAACCCTTGGCGAGCGAATTTTATTCGCACTTGTCCGACTTTTTTTGAGTGAAAACAATTACACCTATTCAATGCTAGAGTCTGTTATAATATAATTATTTTTCTGTTTTATATTATTTAGATGGTATTCTGCTATCAACTATGTATTTACTGCACAGGATTCTCCGTCCAACCAACAAAGCTTGAGATTCGAGATTCTCAAAACAGTTTGGCCATTATAGGTGAAACTTTTAAAAATGTTGAAGAGATATTACAAAAGTATTTGGATCAAAAATTACCAATTCAGCCTCTTTTGTTAATTACTGGATCTAGAACTAAGCCAATACTAGTATGTTTTGATAATGTACGGTATGAAGTTTATACATCATGGAAAGCAGTTGATGTGCGCTTCAAAATATTTTATTTATTCAACTTAAAATATCCGCAATCAGCAACCAATTTTGGAATTTTATCCAAAAGTATTTTTATACATTGAAAGGCGAAAAAGAAATAGCACATTATTCGATCAATTTGTTGATTGATTGGTTAAATTAAAATCAATAATATATATTATTAGTTTAACTATGTAAATTTACTTTTTAATTAATAATTAATAAAAAATATAGTAAAATATAATATATTTTACTGTATTTTTTATTTTATATACGAACATAGTTTCCCTTTTTTTCTTTTAATTTTTGTCACATATAAATTTAAAAATACTTTAAAACAAAATTATGAATTATTTTAAAATTAAAACTGTGAAATATAAATACTTTAAAATTAAATGAAAATAATTGAAATATGTATATAAAATTGTTAATAAAAAATTTATGTTCTCTTTTATTTAAAAGTGTAAAATATAATTTCCATTATTAATTTAATAACATCTAATTATTAATTTAATAAGTTCTATTATTAGTTTTAAAGCATCTTATTATTAATTTAATAAGAACCTTTTATTAATCTAATTAGATTGTATTATTAATCTGATAATATAATATTATTTTAAAATCAACTTTATTATTCTAATAATATATGTCATTTATCCAATGGATACCTATTATGAATGTAATCCATTATGTTATTAATTCAATAAGAATTTTTATAAATATAAAAGCGATCGTTTTTAGATTTAAAATTTAAATTGTTTTTGTTAGTAAATATTACGAACAAATAATATTAGTTTAATAATGCCTGTAATTACGAAATTAGTGAAAATAATCACAAGTTGTGATTAGCTGTATAATGATCACCAAATTATTAATCTAATGGCTATTTTGATAGTTTTTAATAACAGAATTCTCTGAGTGTAGTTCGGTATTACCAATCAACCGTATTGCTTTTCTCTGTACAGAGTCTAGACATTTGATTGTTGACTGACAAGCACCTCCCCAAACATGACAGCAGTACTCCATCATGGACGTATAAAGGACTTGAAGATTAGCAAAATTTGCTCGGGATTGAAATACTTTTTACATCGACTCAAGAATTCTAATTTTTGCATTGCAGATTTAGCGAGGTTGAACACATGTTTATTCCATTTCAGGTTATTTTGAATATCCACTCCACTGGAATCCTTGAATGTCCACTGATTCAACCTCACGCAATTCCTCGTGGTTTATTTTAATAGGAAAATTTTTATGTCGCTTTATTCGTGAAAGACCGCATAGTTTGGTTTTGGTTAGATTAAATGAAACAAGATAACGATCTCCCCATTCCATTATACGCTCCAGATCTTTGTTGATAGAATCAATTAGCAGCTCTCTATCAGTGGTAACTGCAGTATGAGATCGAAATTTAGGAGATGCATGTGATGCATGCAATGTGCTGTCATCAGCAAAACTATGGACTGGGTGCTCTGTGGAAATAAGTAAGTCATTAATGTATAGAAGAAACAAGGTTGGTGAGAGTGCAAAACCTTGGGGAACTCCAGCATTGGTTGTGAAAATATTGGATGTGATACCATCTAAATTAACATGAAATTGGCGACCTGTAAGAAAACTATAAATCCATGAGACAGTAAGATGGTCTATGCCATAAGATTTTAATTTAGCTATGAGATTTTTATGCCACACTTTAACAAATGCTTTAGAAATTTCAAATGAAGTACTGAATGTTTCACCATGGTTTTCCAGCGATTTGTTCCAGAGATGGGATTCGTAGGCTAACAGATCACCTGTTGCATGACTTCTACGAAAACCATACTGTTTATCATCAATAATTCGCGACACTTCCAAATAATCTATTAAATTGTAGTTAACATATTTTTCAAATATTTTAGCTAAAACTGACAGAATTGCAATTGGTCTATAATTGTTAGGATCTGTCTTACTGCCTTTCTTTGGTATGGGTTGAACGCTGGCCAGCTTCCAAGAATCGGGAAATATTCCGGTTTTATAAGATAAATAGAAAATTTTTGTTAAAATTGGAGCTAGTTGCCTAGCAAAATTTTTAAGAATGAGGGGTGGAATACCGTCGGGGCTAGCATATTTGTTGATTTTGATAGAAAGAAGCATTTTCCGTACAATATTGCAACGAAAAATAATTGGTTTCATTTTCGTTACAACTGGGGGAATAAGCGTAGGAGAATGGGGAGGTTCAACTATGTTTGAGTTCTCTGCGAATACACGACCCAAAAAATCCGCCTTCTCTTTCGAGTCGCTCACGGGAATGTCATTCAGAACTAAGGTTGGAATAGAGGATCGAGTAAAATTGCTCTGGACTGATTTAACTGCTTGAAAGAAACTACGTGAGCCAGATGGGTGCTCGGCGAATTTCTTTGCTTTCTTCTGGATAAACCCTTCTTTGTCCAAGTCTATTTTGTACTTACTAATATTTCTGGCTTTCTTATAGGCACTATGGGTTTCAGGTGTTTTAATAGCGTTATATGTCTTAAATGCTTTGCGTTTATTCCTCACTGCCTCATCAACATCCCGCATGAACCAAGGCTCAGTTTTAAGAGTGATTAATCGATTTGGAATAAACCGCCGCATTCCGTCTTTTATGATTTCGGACATTCTTATTGCCGATGTGCTAGGATCTTGATCAACACAACAAATAGTTTTCAAAGGTGTTTCATCATAAAAGTTTCTCAGTCCCTCCCAGTTGGCGCGTTTATAGTTTCAAACGCGACGAGGATTTGCTTTAATTTGTGTCGGTGATGTAAATTGCACTATTGCTGATATTAGTAGATGGTCCGATGTTCCGAGGGGTTGTTCAACTTTTGTCTTCGTAGTATTTGGTTCTTTTATCAAAAACAGATCCAGCAAATTATTGTTATGATGTAAATTGTCTGAGTTTCTAGTGGGGCACTCTATCATTTGCGTCAAACCGTGATAATCTGCGAGTATCAGTTAGGCTTGTCTTCCTACGTCGTCAGTGTGCGATGAATACTTAAGCCATTCTTTATTCTGAATATTAAAGTCTCCAAGAATGGCCAGTCTTGCTTTGGGGTAGTCCGTGGTAATCTTGTCTAGATTAGCCAATATTTGATCGAAAAAGGGACATCCTGGGGGAGAATTTGGGGATCTATATAATCCTATTATAAACATAGTTTCATCAACACCTGAGATCTTCAGTGCTATAGAATTATGGTGCTTAGAGTTCAACTCGTAGCCCTTAATTCTCATACATGAAAGTGAATCTAGAACAAATACACAGACACTATGCTTGTTATAAAAGGAATGTTCCAATTCGTAGCTAGGCATCCGGTATTTATCGGGATCCAACTTCGATGCTTTGCCACTAACAATTGTTTCGGTAAGAAACAATATGTCAGGTTTATTTTTTTCAATGTAGTGATGAACCTCGTTTAGATTCGAATTGAGTTCTCTTATGTTGGTGAAGTCAATGCTAAGCTGTTGGTTCACTCTGCGGCCATTTTGTTGAGAGACAAAGACTTACCCTTTGACATTGCAGGCAAAGCTACTGAAATTCGGCCAGGCCTAAATTTCAACACTAAACAGTACATAAGAAAGTGGGTATCTCTGTCACAAAAACACGATAGCAGATTTCATGCAACAGTAGCACGGTAAGAGAAAAGCAAAAAAAAATGGGAATGCAAAAGACACAAACAGACTTGAAGAGTACAAATAAAGGGTTAAATTCTAAATTCCTAACTTTTGTCAAAAAAAAACATTTCATAATCAACTAACTGATATTTTCCAACTCCTAAAATAAGTCCGAGGTGGGAGGAGCTAGATCATGTAAAAAACTGCACAAAAAATATCTCAATCAATCCAAAAAAAAATAGCTAACAACTAAAACGAAATTTTTTGTTTTCTGTTACCAAGACAAATTTACGCTTTAAAATAATAAATAAATTTATTACATCAAAGCAATAAAGGTAAAATTTTACCTGCCTACCCCTTAATAACAGTAAACACAAAATACCAAATAATTTTTTAATAAAGAACAATCTCACCAATTATATAATTGTACAAGTCCGTTCTTCAATACTTTTATTTTTATAAACACTAACACAAACACTATAACACTTATTAGCTACTTATTAACACTTATAACACTTATTTTCGATTACTTTTATTTTTTTTTTGTTTTTGTTTTCTTTTTCTTTTAATTTAGGAGACCACCTTCTTCGTCCGACTCCGTAATATGAATAAAAGACATCAATTATTTCATTCCACATATAAAAGAGAATTTGTTGGACTTTCTAAATAGAATCTGATTTTTGATGTTTCTTTGACAGGTCTTTCCGTAAATTTATTTATTTTTCGAGTTGAATATATGGCTATAGAGTTAACCAAATATCTCAAGAACGTTTAGTTAATGAAGGGCGAGTGGTGTTGGAGATATTTGGAAAGGTATATAATGGAAAAACATTGAAATAGAGCCAAAACAACAGAAACAGCAATTTTTTGACATTTAAAAATATATAACCAAAATCGAAAATTTAGACACAAACAAATATGTACCGATTTAATTTTTTTTATTTTTAACACACCACAAACCGTTAATAACAAAATATACATCAAATGAACGGATGCACCTATTTTTCCTCCACTTTATTCAATTCAATTCAAATAGACAAACGTTCTGTAGTAGCTCAATTTACGTTCAATGTGGACTGAATATTACCATTGGAACATGCAGTAGTCGGTATACAATTCAGTTTAAGTTAATCACTTAGTAATTCACTCGATTAGCAAACGCTATATTATCTCCTATCACTTAATTGATGTTGTGAACACCTACCGACTTATACCTTTGCTATTGATTTCTCAAATTCAACTTTTACCCCAGCTTATGTTCTCCTTTGATATTGCTTCCATTGTCATAGAGTCAAAAAATTTGGATACCTATTCTTTTAACTCATCAATAAGAACGTTTGCAAAATCTTCTCCAGTTTGCTAAATATTCTCCAGTAGTTCTATTCCGATTTCCGATATATCGTGACAGCAGATATATCGTGACAGCAAAAATAGCAGTTTTTTTCATAACTAGTATTTCGTGTCGCGATAAATAGCGAATTCGTATTGGTAAATATTTCTTTATTTTATTTATTGCACTTTTCTCAATTTCCAATTTACAGAGAAAGGCCGGAATAGGCGGACAGTTTGCTAAATTCTCTCCTAGCGAGAGAGGTGCATGTTTTTCTTATCGTAAATATTTTGCTATCGTAAATATTTCTGTTACCATGAAAACTATCATTCTTGTCATGGTTTGTTATTTTTACTGCCGTAAAAGATGCAATTCGCTCCCGCAAATTAGTGGAATTGAACTTTATATACAATTTGTGCAAAAAACATATTTCTATTAATAACTTTGAAATTAAAACTAGAATTAATGAGATGCTATAAAATGGCAGAAGAAAACAATTTGATGTGATATTTGTTTCAATTTAAATCGAAGCCAACTGGATTTGTTTGAAAGCTAAACGAATTTTGAATTTTCATCGCTTTTGTTTCTTTTAATTTGTGTGATTTTTTACTATTGGATAAGTCTTTCTAATGTACCGAATATTTGGGGCTTCCAAAAATAAGGGGCTCAGTGCGATTGCAATTGTTGCACTTGCCATAGTACAGCGCTGTACAGTTATTTAGTACATATTTTTTGAATTTGTATTACTAAACTGCGTTCTGCTGTAAAGCATAGCATAGCATATTGAAAGAAAAAGTTAGAAGGTGGAAAACTGCAAGACTGTTAAAAAGTTGATTCCCAGTAAAAATTCATTTGTCTAAACAACTTCTTTCTTATGCATGAATTAACGCGTGCAAAACAAATTATCGTCTTTTATTCATATATTTTTCAACCTGTTTTGATATGCTATCTCATTTTAATATGCTGTTGGTTCATGAATTTTTTTATATTTACTTGGACATTTTTTGCCGACAATTGCCGACATTAATTTTATAGCATCATTGAATATATTACCAACAAATTCAACAAATGCCGACATTAATTTTATCGCTTCGTGATAGAAGTTTAAGTTGGTGAAGATGATTTGTCAGTTAAGTTTACGAAGGAATGAAGACCTGGATCCGTGAAGAGTTGGATCTGGAACAACCATGAGTGAAAAACTGGTTGTATTTTTGTTCAAAATGTGATATTGTAGTCTTATTGGTATGTTTATGATGATCTCGGTCTCTTCAACCTTTGGGGTCTTCAGAGTTTATGTTCTGTAGTCAATTAGTTCTACTTTCTGATTTCCTTTTACTTGCAATTCTGTAACTGTACTGAACGAAGAAATTAGGGAAAATTAATGCTCGGAGATACATGGCTGAACAAAAATCTGGCTAGGCACGCAGTCCATCGATTGCTTCCTGCTAGTGACTTACTAGCAGGTCCAGTGTTCATTTCAAAACCCACCACAAAAAAGTCAAATATTTAAATTCGCTTAGCCACCTTAGAAATTGTAATCCTGTTTTTCTTTAACGCATTTCAAACACCTATAACGTTATCTCTATCAATAATCTCGATTACAACAATATCAGTCAAAATAAATCTAGTAATTTTTTTTGTAATCTTAAATTAACAGAACTGAAATAATATCCGTTTGTGTTTTTCTCGAAACATTACTTTAAGTTTTTCTTCACGTTATTACAAAGATTATGTTTGTGACATAAACGATGCAATATCCTGTTCTTGTAGTTATTTATTTTCACTTGTGTTCTTATTCATTTTTCTCTAGCTTGTATTTGGATTTTCTTTGGTCTCGAAATAAAACAGGAGATATTATTTTTTATTAAAACTTAACATCTTTATTGCGTTATATATCTTAGAAGGAAGAAACATAATTTTTAATAACATTGCACTTTATCTATGTTGTACATGGATTATGGTGAAAAAAGAAGCGAGTAGGTAAATATTTGTTATGTAAAAATATAGTGGATCCGTTGGGATTAAAACTTATCATTGTATTTATATATGAAACCGATGTTACCTGCTGTTTGTACTCATATTCTGTTCATCACGAGAAATAAAAGTTGATTAAAATTTGTTTTAAAGAAATTCAAATAAAAGACAGATTTTTTAAAGCTTAAATTAACAAAATTACCAAAATTATATTTTAACATATTCATTTTAGTTTCCAGTGTTTTGACAAAACTAGATATGTAAGTGTATAGAATGGGAAACAAATATGTTAATAAATCTTTCAGTTTATTGTCAAAAGCTATTTGGTGCTTCCAAAAATGTAAGACGTATATTCCAAAAGTTCTAAAAATAGTAACCTTTATCTTCTGCCTGTTTGACCAAAATGCAAATTTACTACTATCACAATAAACTACGAAGTACCAAATTGATCCACATATACTGTTAACTTTTGTATAAATGATTGATTTTTGCAAGAAGAGTTATAGAAATAATTTTGATGACTGAACACAAAAGTTTACTTACATGGTAAAATATTTTGCGATAAACATAAAGTTTTATGACTATGTTTCTAAAAGCATTAACCTTGCTCAGGTTTTCATTCTTATTCTTAATAGCGAAACAAAACAAAAGCTCATAAAATATTCGTCGAAAACTCTTGATCTTTGCCAAATCATAAATTTCAAAACAGAATCCCATGCGACGACTATCGAAAATAGATTTTCATTTTTTTTATCTCAATTTTTCAGAGTTTTCCAATTTTATTTGAATTTGTTTCGTGTGATATTGTAACGCGTGATTATATTTATATTTATATGTTTGCTGTTGTTATTTTTCCGTTTCTGAAATTATTGGGTGGTGGTATACTAATGTTATTGTTATTTGTTTGTTATGTTATCAAAAGTAAATAAATTTGAATGTTGCGATGATAAAAAGAATAAATGGGTATAAAAACAAAACAAGTATTAATATTTATATGAAATTGATTACAGACATATAAAATGGAATTAAATTATTTAAAGGTGCTGAATAGATATGTTTGGGAATTAGAAAATGAGAGGAGTAACATTTACAAGACTATTAGTAAAAAAGGTCTTCGACCAGCATTTTTGCTGATCGATTTATTATTCGAGAAATTATAAATGAAAACTAATTTATTTTGCAATCCAATGTTATAATCCAAAAAACACGTTACGTTCAAATTAAAAAATTACCATATTCATATGCGTCGCTCATCCATTCTCATAAAAACGTTCACTTGTACTCAAATCTTTCACATAAAAATATACGTTATGAACCACAGACACATTTAACCTAACCACAATGTTTAGAATAACAAAAATGAAAAATTAACTGTTGGAATTATTGTTGGGTTTTACGTTTATTTTTTGTATTTCATTTTGGTGTTACTTTTGCGTTTCCAAAGAATTTATGTTATGTAGTTTGGGGATTTCAAAACAAAATAAAAATATGAAATAATGGAAATGTTTACAGAATTTAAATTTTAAAAATGTTAAAGAATTAAATGTTTAAAGAGATTATCATTGAATACTTTAAATCCATAAAATTGAAAGAGTCGAAACCTTATGTAAAGGAACTAAGCGAGTATTTTGACGTATGACTAGCTGTTGTGTATAATGTGGCACCCGATAATATATTGAAGTTCTGAATCGATCACGAACAGTGATAAAAAAACTTTTTACATCGGAAATTATCTCCCAGGGCTTAACGCGTCGCCAATTGAATCCGAGGCCCAAAAGGAAGTGAGAGTGGTTTCAATCGCTCAAACCATATCAAAACATGACAGTGACACACAAAATTCATATATTTGAAGTTGAAACCACCTTCAATTGCTTTTGGACAACGTTTTCATAATCGGTGAACCCTGTAAACACCCGAGAGACTATTTCCGAGATGAAATTTTGAATTTACAACGATTAGATTGCTTTGGGAGGGAGAAAATAACCATGATTTTCTCATTTTTCGAGGTTATGCAGGGTTTAAGCTGAACGATAAAAATTACGATTCATGATATCGAGAACTTTTGCAATTAAATAGTTTACTAATTGTCGTTTACTATTGAGATCACACAATGACTTTTTCACTAAAATTTATAAAAGCTCATTATAATCTACTTAACGAAAAGCTTCAATTGATTATTGTGTATTGTTTTATTTTGGCCTTTTATACGAATTGTTGAATTTTCTGGAGATTTAATTTTTGTTATAATGTATACGGTCCTAACTGACCATAAGGCTTACCACATCATTTTCAGAAAATTTAACATATTTAGTATCTTTGTCAAAATAACGTTTCGAAATTTCTTTGTTACTGATTAATTTTCCTGTTGCTATACTCCAAGAATTTTGTAATCTATATTTTAATAAAGTTTGTATCCGTATAATAATTCAAATGGTAAAAACGAAGTAGCTGAATGTAGTGTCGAATTAAATGTAAAAATTGCGAATGGAAGCCAAAGATGCCAATTGTTTTTATCTGGGGAACAGTAGTTTCTTAAATATTCAGAAAATGTTCTATGTGAACGTTCAAGCGCCCCGTTTATTCTGGATGGTAAGCGGTAGTGTTTAGTTTTCTTATTTTTAAAAGTTTGCAAACGTCAGTAAATAGAATACTCATAAAATATATCCTTGATCCATAACAATCGATTTTGGTGTACCATGTTTGTTAACATTTGGAATGGACTATGAGAGTGGAAGTGTTTTTGTACATTTTACTTTTTGAATTTGAATTCTTACTTTTTTAATCTAAGTAAACATTTCCTACTTTTAGTTTGCTGATTGTTTTTTTGGTATTTTATTGTATTCTCTTCTATACTTTTGAGAACGAAACATCGTAATAAACTTTTGTTGAGAATTAAAAATTTAAAATTTCTTTTATTAAAAAGTTTAATAAAAAGTTAAACGAAGGAAACAGAACCAGCATAATAATAATAATACAGTCCACAACATAATTTAACAACATAACTTCTCAACAAAAGCTCGTGAGACATTCTCACTTTTTTGATCGTGCAATGGAATGGCTATAGAATATTTAGTTATGTCATCTTGCATGGTCAATATTACTTTATTTCCTTGATGAGTTTCAGGTAATGGCCCAACTATATCAATAAAAATCTTCTCAAATGGTAATTTTGATGTGAAAGTCATTTTTTTGTGATATTTGTTTGTTCGTGTTACTTTACTTTTCTGGCATAGCTCACATTTGGAAATAAATTTGCGAATTTTACTAACATCTGTGGAAATTGATAATTTGAACTAATTCTTTTAAAAGTTCTTACAATTCCCTGATGTACACCTAACTAAAAGATTGATGTGAAAATCCCTAATAATTTTATTTATTTCACTTCCGTCAGACGAAATGTTTCTTTTTGCTTGAACTGAATTGGTTTTGTCACAATTCACAGAGGAAATCAAGTCTGATTTGGAAGTTTGTGGTTGCGTAATATTAGAAATTGATATAGAATCAGTTAAATTCTAGGTTAAATTTTTTTGTCTTGATTGACTTCGAGTGACTTGATTATGACTTGATTGATCACTTGATAATCACTTGATTATCCAAATTTAGCTTTTCGTCATTAATGATAATTCGACTTAAGGAATCGGCATTTGTATTGGATTTATCAGATTTATATTGAATTTCATAATCGTATTCATCATATTCTTACGCCATCGCATTAGACGGGAAGATGGGTTTGAACTTTTATGTAACCATATAAGAGGTTTATGGTCGGTTTTTATAATAAATTTTGTTCTATAAAGGTATGGTCTGAATTGCTTAACTGCCCACACAATCGCAAGGAGTTCTTTTTCCACAGCACTATATTTTTTCTCGGCATTATTGAGGCCGTGGATAAGTCCGTGGAGTTTATATGCTGTGATAAATAAGTCTGCTCCAATTATTTGGTCACTGGCATCTGTTGTAACGAAAAATGTCTGTGATGAAGGATGGGACTGGCAATATTAGAAAAAATTGCTATAAACCTTTGATAATAACTGCACAGTCCTATGAATGATTTAACATCGGTAGGGTCTAACGGTACTGGAAAATATGTTGCGGCAGAAATCTTTTTTGTATCAAGCTTTATACCTGCGCTGGTAATTAAATGACCAAGACAAGTTATTTCCTTACGTAAAAATTGACATTTTCGAGGTTGCAATTTAAGATTGAATATGCGTAAACATTTTAAAATATCTATTAATTTGCTATTGTGATCATTCAGATCATGGCCATAAACTATGACGTCGTCTAAATATATAGAGCATTTAACACCGTTTAGACCGGAAAATATACAATTCATTACACGCTGAAATGTTGCAGGTTCGTTTTTTTAACCCAAATGGCATACGTGTATAATAGAAATGATCAAGATCAGTACTAAACACCGTTTTTTCTTTATAGCTGTTATCTAGAGGTATTTGAAAAAATCTGTCAGCAAGATCTAGAGTAGAGAAATATGTGGATTCGCCCAATTGGTCTAATATGTCTATGATATTGGGTAGTGAAAATACGTCGCCTATTGTTACACTATTCAGTCACCTAAAATCTACCACTATGCGGTATCGTTTTTCGTCTCCATCAGACTTTTTAGGAACTACTAAAAGTGTGCCATTTCATAGACTACAACTCGGTTCAACTATTCCGTCTTCTAGCATTTTATCAACCTGTGTATTTATTACTTATTTCATGGCAAGAGGTAATCTATATGGCTTGATATGTATAGAATTTTTATCGGGTAATACTGGAATTTTATAGCAACCTGTGCTGGAAGTAGTTAATTTATCACCGCTAAGATGCAATATATCGTTAAAATAGCGACACATTTCTAATATGGATTGCCGTTCTTCGATATTAAGATCGTTTCGATATTAAGATATGTAATTGTAAACGTTCTTCGTTTTTATTGGACCAGGATGATACCTTTAAAATATTGTACGTATCCAGAGGTTCTGGTTTGAGTTGAATATTGGCGGTTTTAACAGCATACTGATTTGTGTTTATTATGCTTATTGGAGCTGATTTGTTCTTGACGTTTATTATCGAGCTTGCTGTAAACACACCAGAGGAAATTTTTTTTGCAGAACAAAAATTTTCTTTATCTTCATCTACATTGAAGTTGATACTGCAAATTTTTCCAACTCTAGTGGGAATGATATCATTTGAATGATCAAGATTTGACAAATTGAAAGAAAATAATTGACTATTAAAATTAACATTTAATGTTTTAGTTTCGTAATTTTACACTTATAAGTATTTAAAAAATCAGAGCCTATAATAACTGCTTATTCTATGGTTATAAGATCTGGGATCAAATAAAAATCTTGAATTATCTTTTGCCCGTTAGGTAAATTAATTTCGCCTTAGCATGAGCCTAAGGTTTGAATTTTTTCTTTATTTAATCCAGTAAGTGAACATGTCCGCTCTAAATAACAAATTGTTTCAGGATTGACATATTTCTTTTTAATGATACTGACATCGGCCCCTGTATCTATCAAAAATATCTAATTTTTATTTGCTAAAAGGTCAATGTTAAAATTTATAAAGTTTTGATTGAACTTAGATGATTTTGAATTATTAAATTTTAAATTAGTTTCTATATGGAACTGTTTTAAATTTTTTATCGAATTGTTGTTTGTAGTTTGAGAATTTGAATTAATTTTGTTGTTGTAAAAAGTTCTGTTTGTAAAACTATTGTTTTGATTTAATATTGTTTGGATTTAAATGTTTTTCACTCGAACAGTCGTGTTTAATTGATCCGGTTCGAGGGCTGATAAGTTTCCCGAAGTTGGAAGATTGAGAATTATACCTATCAGTAAAATTTACAGTTGGAGTTTGAATATGATTATTTTTATAATATTCATTGCGTGTTCATTTACGGCAAACATCTATTGTATGTCCGGGTATTTTGCAATAATAGCACTGAATTGATATCTGTCTTACAGCTGGTTGTGAACTTGGTGAGTTTAATCTAGAAAACCTGCTATTAAATGAATTAGTTGGTCTATTAAAACTATTTAGTGAATAGCATTTGGGAGCTTTATGACCCACTTTTTGACACAACTGGCATTTAGAAACTTGGTTGGGGTTTCGTGGACAATGTTTCGACTCATGATCCTTTTCAATTCGATTTCCGTCCTCTTCGATCGCTTTTGAAATCGGTTCGCAAAGCTATGGAAATCTACAAGCTTTTAACTAGCAGCTTATACCGCATTCACAGCGATATAGCAAATTAGTAGATAGTAAATTATAATTTGCATCTTGGCATATTTAATATGAGTCTAAAACGAAGATTGTAATTTGAATCGTAAGTATTTGAATTGTTTGTAATTGTAATAAGCCTAGATATCAAATTAGTTGCAAGATTTTAAAATAAAAAGTGTTTACAGCACAGATTTAAATTACATCTACTAATTTGCTATGTCGCTGTGAATGCGGTATTAATTGGATCTTTCAGTAATATCAGTATTTTCAAATATTGTTATATTCAGTTTGGGACACGGTTAAACTTATGAATAATTAAGAACTCATATTCTTGTTTTAATTATTTTATAAATTTATTTAGATTTTAGATTTTAATTATGATTTACAAGTATTTTGTAAGTTGAACGATGTTTATCGTACTAATTATCAGACTGCACTGATTATATAAAAATATAAGAAAAGATCAATTATTTTTAAATTATAAACAGTTTGAACATCAAAAGAGAATTTTTATCATTACAATTCGGTTTACGGAAATTTTGGTATACATACATACATTAATGCACATTATTAATGCAAATTCACAATAAGAATTAAAAGCAGTTCACAAATAATAACTCTACACAACACATGGACATCTAAATAAACACCTTTTTACCATGAGACTGATTGAAAGTCTTGTGTGTGGGTGTTGTCTTGAAGAGGAAGAGGACTCGGAGCACTTTTTGCGTGTATGCTCAGCCTTTTCTAGGGTTAGAGCTAGAATTTTTGGCTCAGAGGTCTCTTTTGGCTCAGAGGTCTTTGACTGTAAAGGCCGGCACAATCAAACTGTCGCCAATACAATTGATTTTTGATTTCATCAAGCTTACGGAAAGGTTTGTGGAATAGTTTTTATGAGACCAAACTCGGAGGACACGGAGCTATGGACTGCAGATTCTGCGTGCCAATACAAGTTCTGCCTCGTGCAACTTGTCCAACCCTTTCTAATCTAAATCTATCTAATCTTTAATATGTAATTACTTCGATAAAACGGAATCTTATGAATCCTCATTATTGTTTCATTCAAGATTTTTATGAATTTTTAAATTTTATAAATGAATTAATCAATTTAAACCTGGTTTATTATTTGTATTTTAATTTTAAGTTTAACGCTAATATTTGCAATTTAATATAAATTAAATTTAATAAATAAAAATATACATGAAAATTAAATCAACAGTTAAGAAGTCAATCGCTGTTTTCAATCTGCAATATTATTTTTATACTTCACTAACACCAAATTTTATTTTTCCCCCTTAAACCCTCTTCAAAACACCTTATAGAGGAAAACATTTTATTGATGATTTTTGTTTGTTTGTCTTACACAGTCTTACACAAGGCTTACGCAAGCTTTTCCAAAAAAAGCTAGAACAATAACAAAACCTCTATAACACTTCTGATAAGTTGTTGTATAATCGTTTGTAGAGCCCGAAGGCGAAGCCTGAGGACTACAAATCACTGAGGGAGATAACATACTCTCTTCCGAGGTGTATTTACTATTTTTAGTACGACAAAAACCATGTTATACTATTTAAAATTAAAATAAATATTTATGCTAACCGAAAATATTAAATATTACAACGCATCATAGTTGGTTGTGTGTTTTAATTTGCATAATATATATTTCTATGGCAACAATAGTAACAAATTATCGTTGTTAGGAAAATCAAATTTATGGTATTAACTATGACATTTTAGTGTACAAAAGTTGTAAAAACTATTTGTGTAATGGATTCTAGCAATGTAGACGAATTTGAAACAGAAGTTATAGATGGTTTGTTGACATCTAAATCCAAAAAATTATACGAAAAATCATATGAAGATTTTTTCGACTGGTGTGGCAAGAAAAAAATTGAGAACTACACAGCAAATGTGTCAATGGCAAAAGTAAGCTTAATAATTTAAATGGACATATAATTACTCTTACAACATATAAACTTAAAATTAAAATATAAAATTAAAGGTTACATTAATTATTGGTATTTCTGGTGCCTTAAGGTATGACGAATTAGTAAATTTAATGGTAAACGATGTTAAAGGATCGTCAATTTTAATATCAGTTAATAAAACAAAAAACCATTTTAACTGAGTTTTTAGCATTGTCACTAAGGAAGACAGCTTAATCGATTATGTTGCCATTTGTAAAAAATACAGAGTCTTACGAAACCAGAACACCAATCATAACCATTTTTTTTGTATGCTATAAGAACAATAAATGTTCTGTACAGGCTGTGGGATTACGTAAACGTAGTTGTATGTACTTTTTAAAATAAATCTTTGCATATGGAATTCATTTCTTCTAACTGTAAATTTTATTACATACTTTTAATAAATAAATATTAAATTGTATCAAATTGTTGTGTGTTTTTTTCTAGATATAAAACGAAATAAATGTCTATCTTTAATTTACGTTATCGAACGCATTATGTACTGCTTTTGCCAATCAATTTATGATAATAAAAAACGAAGACTATCATACATAGTTGCCTGTATTTTTTTCAAATTCGTATTATTTTTGTTATGTTGTCATGGCATTCAATGTCGTTGCCATGGTTTTGTTTATTTTTTACTCCCTAAGAAATAAAAACATCAATCCGCTCCCGCTAACGACGGAGCGGAATTGAACTTTATACGTAGGTCGTGCTGAACATTTCTCCCGAAAATTTTATGAGTTGACTCCCACCCCGTCGCTATTTAGAAAATTATGCGGTAGGGCCAATTTTAGAGAGGGTTAATAAGAGAGAAGGCCAATAAATTTTAAAAATTTTGCAATACTCTTTTAGAATAATCGTTTTAAAACGAACGTGTTCTACAACGAGATATTATGAAAGCAAACGGAAGGGACATTTCTAAAGTTCTTGTTTATCGGTTTTACTGCGCACTGGAAGGATGTTTTAATATTTTCGCATCATAGAATTAGAGTTTAATTGCTGTAACAAAAATGATGTTGGCAAGCGTTGAAATCGTTAGCAATAATGTACCGGATGTAATAGACAAATATCGCCAATGGACGAAATTATTAGAAATGATATAATTGATGTACTAAAATTTTTTTGAAATTGTTAAAAATATAATAATTGATGTGACAAAAACCAAAGTCGGCAATTATTCAAGTTGTTGGTAATATACTAATCGATGTAATAACATTGCTGAATTTATTACCCATAATATAACTGACGTAACAGAATGAGGTCGCCAATATTTGAACTTATTATCATTATAAACATACCGTAACTGATGTAATTCAAGTTGTTGGTATCATAGCAAAGAATACAATAAAATGGCAGAATTTGTTAGAAATCATATAACTGATGTAATCAAAAATGCTTTCGGTAATTATTTAAGCTATATATGTACTAAATTAACTATGTTGGGTTGAGTCCCGGTTTTCAATCAAAAATCCCTTTGCTGCTGATATTATTGTCAACTGCGATGTATTCTACAGCTATTTTAATATGTTTATTGAAGTGAATTTTTTATTTTTTGTTTCTCTTTAGGGTTCCGTACTTTGAAAAAGTAAAAACGGTACCCTATTGGTGAGACTTTGGTGTCCGTCCAAATTTCTACATAATCAATTGACTCACAAACTATAAGTGCTATCAACTTGAAATTTTCTATAGTTATTAAATGTGTTGTCTCACACCTGATGATAACAAAAAAATTTGAAATATTTGTTTTTATCTATATTTTATGGACATAGATAAGGAGATAGTAAAACAAAAGTTTTTTTAAGGAATCGAGTTTGGTTTAGAAAAATCGAAAAAAATGGAAGTATTTCAAAAAAAATTTTATTAAATTTTTGACTGCTTAGTTTTTGAGTTATTACCAAAAACGGGTGGTTTTTTTTGTCCCCCCGACAACTTCGAACATTACAAAAGAAAAAATTAAGAAAAATTCAGGGGTGTAGGGATTTTTCTAAATCGAAACTAAAACTTTTTTTTTGTTGTTATAATTTTAAATGTTCATTAGAGGGGGTTTAAAGTAGAAATTTGGAATTATTTTTGATCGTGGCATGTGGGGTGTCATATGAAAGGTGATTTTTTTTTGTAGTGCAAAAGAGTTTTTTTGTAATTTTCGAAAGCACAATTTTCGATTTATTTTCAAAAATGTAAAAATAATTTTTGTCCCCCCTTTAACATCGAACATTACAAAAGAAAAAATTTAAAAAAATTCATGGATGTAGGGATTTCGCTAAATCGAAACTGAAACTTTTTTGTTAGTTGTTATGATTTCAATTGTTCATTCAGTTCATTCAATTGTTCAGAGGGGGTTTAAAGTAGAAATTTTGAAAAAAAATTGTTTTTGATCATGGCATATAAGGGGCCCCCGCGGGGGTGTTATATGGAAAGTGATTTTTTTTGTAGTGCAAAAGAGTTTTTTTGTAATTTTTGAAAGCACAGTTTTCGTCTTTATTTCAAAAATGTAAAATGTTTTTTGTCCACCCCCTTATCTACGAACATTACAAAAGAAATAATTATAGAAATTGATGGGTGTAGGGATTTTGCTAAATCGATACTAAAATTTTTTTTACTAGTTATAATTTCAAATAAACGTGAAACTATACTAACAAAACTTTTTTTTTCAAATATTAATATACGACACCCTCAGCGAGCGAATTATATTCGCACTTGCCTGACTTTTATTATTAAGGTAGGTCCAAAAATCAAAATGAAAAATTACAAATTAAATTACGGAGTTTCTTTGGATATCTATGCCTTGGATTTTTTACCTTGATATTGAGTAAGAATTGAAATAAGATAATGTTTTTAAAGTGTTTTTCTATTAATTCACCGTAACATTGTATGTTGTGATGACCTTAATGAATTAAAAGTTGTCCTTCTGCTTTTTTTTTCTAATACCAACAGGTAGTAAACCTTTATTTCCTTTATAAATTTCATAAATAGTAGCGGAAGTCATTAATTATTACTAGAACAGAAGGACTCATTCAAAACGAATTCAAAGGTCCAACTAAACGATACAGAAACAAGGCTTGCTGAAAAATGGAGCTTTAACATATATCCTGATCGAAATTAAAAGAGCCATTTGAAAAGATTTGCTCATCAAATATCCAGTACAAAAACGTTTGTAAACATTTTGGAATAAATTAAGCCACCTCTATCCCCCTCCCCCCGAGAGAGGAGCACGTATTTCGGTATTACATACATATTTGTTGATTGAATATTTTTATTACCTGCGTTATCGAGTTAGTTTTTGTAAATATTTTTCAATAATATTATTTTTCAATTTAACTGCTTACCTATCAATATTTTTGCAGTTATTTAAGTAATTTTATTTTAAAGCATTCTTAGAACATATATTTTCAATAATTTTTTCGAAAGAATAAGTTATCTCGAAGTTGCCAGTTACGTAGAAAAAAAAAGAATGAGTTACGGGGGCTACTTGGTTGTGACATGTTCTCTGGTACGATTCAGAACCTGGAATAAGTAAAAAAAATATGTGCGTTATAGTACCGTGGAACACTGCGAGGTTAATTACGGTTACAATGGTACATGGTCGTAATGAACGACCTAAAACAAATCACCCCCATAAACAGACGCCTCCTAAAAAAATTCTTTTTGGTGGGAAAAAATACGAATAAATTTCTTTTTTTAAATAAAAGAAAACGTGCCGCAAAATCATCGAAGTTGATTTTTTGATAAAATCGTAGATTTTTTTAAAATATCTCTTAAAATATGCAGATTTAACGTGTTCTTGTGCGTGTTCTTTTTATTTAAAAAAAAATGCCTCTATTATGTTTTCACCAAAAAGATTTTTTGTAGTGGCGTTCAAAAAAATTTTATTTTTAACGACCAGTCTAATATATTATATATTACTTATACATTGCTGAATGCTGCTTTACATATGTAGGATCCTGGGCGATTGAATTTTATTCGTAAATTCAGGAATTTTATTCGAAAATCATCATGGTTGGCAGACTTGATCTCGTTGAGCATAATATGTTAAAGTTAAATAAAATTTTTGTTGTAAGAGCAAAATACATACTTTAATTTTCTTTAATAAACCTTTAAAATCAGTTCCAATTTATTAACTTTCAAAAGAGAATAAATTTACAAAAAAAAAACAATATTTCCAATAAAAAACATATGTATTGTGTATAACACATTGCCTAGATTAAAGTAGCGTGATAAGTTTCCTTTAAACCATAACGAAAGTAGAAAATTTCCACGAAAGCATTTTTTTATTTAGTTTTCTATGTAACAACTAATAATATTGTTATTAAATTTAATTTGTTTGCTTGATTTCAAATGACCTTTTATTGTGTTAAGTTAAAATATATTTGATTGTTACAACGAAAAGGAAAAGGAGTTAACGAAAATTTACTAGACACAATCGCATTTATTATTTATAAATTATTTTCATCGAAATCGTTTGGAATTGTGCTAATGGTAATGAATTAACTGAATTTAGATAATTTATTTAAGTGGAAGGTCTGAACTGAATTACAACGATAAATACAATTATAATAAAAGTTAAATATCATATTTGTTTATAGGTAATATGACTATAGTTTAAAATTCAAATAAATACTTAAATTTCTATCACCTTCAATATTGTTTCAAAAGTTTTTTATGCATAATAAGTAATTCATTACCTTTATTTTGTTATCAATTCTAATTTATATTCAAACCGTAATCTTTGTCGGATTAACTAAACATTTCATTTATCCACTAAAACAAAAACATTTTCGAATATATCAAAATATTCAATTTCAAAATCATCCCAATAATTTTATATGTTTTTGGGAGAAAAAAAAACTAAACGAAAAGCTCAAAAGTTATTTCCAATAAGAAAATCCCATTCATAATTCATAAATTTTCACCGTCGTAGAACAGAATACCCAAAACACAAATAAAAAAAAATAAATTTATCATGAAAAGTTAATCTTAGGAGAAGAAAAAGCAACACAAAATTGAATCTTTAATGTTGGACATAAAGTAAACTAAGCATTTCTTAAAATATTTAGATTTTATTTTTATTTTAAAGAAAAATTATTATGATGATCATCATCATCATAATAATGATGTTTGTTGATCATATTTTACAGAGGATTTTTTTAACACAATGAATATCTTATCTTTCTTCCTATGCAAATTATAATTTTGATTTTATTTAAAGAAAAAATTTTTTTAAGCATAAGAAACGAGAAAAATATTTTGATTATGTATTATTTTTTCTCACTTTACAAGTGGATTGGAAAAATATTATTTTAGAAAGTATATATTTTTGATGAATTGAAGTTGAATAATATAAGTATATTTCAAAGGAAAATAAAGAATCTTGGAAGAAATCAATAAAAGTGGTTTTCAAGATTATTCAAATGTACATAACTTGAGAAATTGACTGTGACTGCTATTTTTTGGATTTAAGTGTTGTTGCAGATTTGAAGAGCTCATACGTCACCATTGACAAGAATAACAAAACAATATGATAAAGCCCTTTTTAGGTTCATCAATATTTTGTTCAAATGCGCTGATATTGTCTACACCTACAAAAGTTGGGTTCCAGCTGATGAAAATATACTAGAATGTACTTGTAATTATTTATTGAAACCATTTATTTCAGACTTTTTTTTTTTAAAGCAGCAAAAAACAATATTTCAGCACATCGCCATTTTCAAATTAAAAATTAAAACATATAAAAAATTTTAAAGAATTTTTTTGACTTTCTTATGTTATAAGTGATTCTAACTATACGAAGCTGGCTTGGGAAATCTGTTATTCTATAAATTTTAGCCAAAAACAGCTCATGGTTGGATATAATAAAAAGAATATAATTTAACATAAAAAAGAAAAATCAAACAAAATAATTTAGTGATAAAAGCACACAAAAGTTCTATAAATTAATCAAATCTCAAAAATAAAGCTTACATTATAAGTGTTGGTACATAGGATGATCCACTTTAAAATTTAAATTCATTTAAATTGCTTGTATCGAAATTTTGGTTGTTTTGTAACGAAGTAGCCTGGTGCTCGACGAAGCGGTTGGATAATTCCCTGATACATCAAATTGGCATTGGCTGAGACCTTCATAATTATTTTTTTTCCTTAAATTCAGACCGTAATTGCTATCTACAATAATTGTCGTAAAACAAAGATTGTCCTAAAACGGTTGTATAATATTTTCCAGTGTGATTTCCTGTATTTAATTTGTAATCATTAACCGCTATAAAATTGTCAGAAAACGGTTGAGTAATATCATTAATCCATAATCGCGCTGTTTACATGTATGATTCGTACAATCGTTTCGTAAACAATGTGTTATTTTAAAATCTTTTCCAATTTCTATTACGAACTAGCAGTCCATACTCTTTATTGGGTACAATAACTAACGATAAAACAAAAATAAAATTTCCCAATAAACTACCTTATCGATTCGTTATTTTTAAATAAACAAACAAACGGCGTTAGCTGACTATAAATAGAACGCGATAGATAGTGTAATGAAGCGCTTACTTCGTTGATGAATCAACGAATAGGCATAGCAGGTCGCGTAACTGGATGAGATTACTTATTTGCTCCTGACTAGTGACAGCATTAGGATCGAGTTGTAATTCCTGCCACTCCAGCACAAATACGGAAATGTACGCGAATTACATAATACATACGGAAATGGAAAAAAGACAAGTGGAAAAATATGAGGCTCTGGCGACCCCTATTTGCGAAAGAACCACGATCAGCACGTCCAATCACCACACTCACTCACACGTTCACACGCTCACGCCCTCTATCCACTCCTCCAGTCACACACACTCACACCCATATACATACAGTCATGCCCACAGGCGCATTCACACCACTCGAGACGTCCAAGCCACCATATTCAATTCAATAGATGGGCTTGTTCGATTTTCAGGATTGTGAATATTTACATCATAATCCATGCAACCAGTATAAAGAAAACAAAACAAAAAAAATGACCAGCTAGCTTAAGTAGCTTATTGCGAGGTTCGGTCAGCTACTCAATCGTATTGGCCTTTTGTTATGTTCTTTCAAATGAATTTATTCCTGTTGTTGTTTGAGTTTTTAGATTAGCAAATTTATTTAATTTATTTATTTGGTTTAGGAAAGAAAAGTGGCAGAATAGTCGCGTCATTCCTGCATCAGTTACAAATAAATATATACAAACCTTTGAATCAACTGGCAACCAAAAAAAATCCAAATCATCTACCACCAATTAACTAAGATAAATTATAAACAACAAAACAAAATTTAAATATGGAAATATAATACCATGGGTAGTTTAATTGTTGGATTCGGCAAGCATCAATTCATCATAAATGCCTTTATATCCCCATTCATGTGTGTAGGTGTTTATTTAATAAATTAATAGGAGGAAACATTTAGACTTCACTGAATAAATACCCTTGAAATGGTGTGAAAAATTTTTTTTTCTCTCTCTTATAACTACATGGAAAAATAATTATTTCAGTTGAATAGTTGGTATTTTATCTTTGTTTTGTCGCAGTGAACATTTCAATTTGTTATAAATCTAATTTACTAATAAACAACAATGCATAACATTTGCTTTTTTATTCAACTTTTTATTTGATTATCTGTAAGGTTTTATCAATGAGGTCTGTACTATTTGTATGCAATTCAGGTTTGTATAGTTCCCACTGGAACCGAATAAATACCAAAAAAAAACTAAAAATTGTTGGTTGCATCTCAATTGCGTTGAATGTAATAATTTAAATTGTTCTAAATATTTTCCTATCTTAACTGTAGGTAATGGAATCATCAATGATTTTAAATTGTTCTAGATAAATATTATAAGTTTTCTAAATTAGATCACAGGTAATACATAAAATAGTTGCAATTTTCTAAATTCGTTGATTTAGGTTACGATTACCACAGTTTAGTTTTGCGTTTAGAACGATAGATCATGCATACGCATCCCCGTTTCCTTTACCGTTTTCATAAATTTTATAACTAATCCACTAAAAGGATTCGTGGAATAGAACACCCGTATACATGACGATGTAATATTCTTTCAATATAACGGTGCCCGGAACGCAAAAAGAACTAATGTTACAAATGCACTTGACCGAATTATAGGTTTAACATAACAACAAAAACATTACTGTTCATCTACAATAGGTATTGGGTTATGATTTTATGGGATATTTTATTATTGTACCTGCAATCACGGTATCGAAAAGTGTTTTTCTCTTATGACTACGTCACAAGGTTATATTTACCGTCCTAATCCCGAATCTTGACCGGTGAAAAATGGTGGTTTCAATGACAAACACAAACAGAAAATTAATTTTTTTTTATTATCAATTTCTTCACCGTAATTAAACTACCGATAATCCCGAATTTGACTACTATAATTTTCTTTAAATTTGATTTGTATAATTTCACTAATTAAACTAATTATTTCGTGTAATTTTTCACCAAAACTCGCGAACATGAACTTTTAAAAACTTTGAATTTACACGCGACATTTATCCAAACGTCAAAACACAAATCATATTCCGATCTGCAGCCAAATTCTGTAACTGTGAAACGGTGAAGTGATAAAAATTTCTTCGTTTCTTTTCATTAAAAAACTTATCACTTCACCGCTTCACAATTACAGAATTTGGCTGCAGAATAGTATAATTGAAAACGCAAAGTCACAATAGAAAATTGAAAATATAAGAGATCGGCTAAGTTACAAAAATGCTATTTATAAGAATTTAATTCCGAAAATGATAATGTAGTTTTTCTTTCTTTCGAAATATCGTATTTTACCCAGTAAGAAAATATTTACTGATAGTTTGTAAATGGGAAACTTTTGCAACTAAAGAAATTATTTACAAAAACAGTTGAATGAATTGTATATGTAAATAACATGAGTATGGATTAATGAGAAAGAAACAACCGATTTTATAATAGTTTTACAGTGTTTCATTAATTAGTAGAAAACTACAGGGGGGATATTATTAATCAACAGACGATTGGTTGTAGAAAATATATATTGATTAGCGGAACCACGGGTTAATGTATATTAATTCGTTAATAGTGACTTGTCGAATACAGTTTTAATTTAGGAACTCAACTTGGTAAATATACACAACTATCTTAGGTTTTACGATAACAATAGCAGATGGCGGTTATGGTTTGAGTTTACGGAGAAAGAAAGTAATTATTATAGCGAAATTATGGTTCGGGGACCGCAGTGTGACTCAAAATCGGTGTATTACACATGAAGTAATTAATTTATTTATTGGAATCTAAATCCGTGTAGCGGAAATTATATTAATTGATGACCACGAACTGCGTATGAGAAACAAAATATTTATGAAAGTCTCAGGCAATGCAGCTTTGAGGTTGGTTAGAACGCAGGGTAATGCAAAATTATGGTATTTCTCATGCAGGATAAACACCACAGGTCGATAGTCATCAACGGTCAAAATCGAAGGTCGAAATCGAACTGATAATTTCTCGAACACCATAATAAATGTCGACTATGGGTTGAGTATAAGAGCTAATTAGGACAAAATGAAGAAAACTATGAAAACGAATGTGAGGATCTATGGCGGGACAGCGGTTTGGACTTTAACAATGAAATTTGAATTGCTCCGCATAACAATAGCTTCAGTCTCTTATTGCTAGTTGTTTTTTGTAAAAATTCTATCGTGAAGATAGAATTTTTTTCTTTTTGTCTTTTTTGTTTTTTTTTCTTAATTTAAGTAATAAAAATTTTACTTAGTGCCAATTAATTAGTTCAATTAGTTAAATTATTTTAATTAGTGCAATTGATTTAGTTCAAATTTAGTAAAAATTTATATGTTGTGATGTGTTTATTAGTTAATACAAAATAAAAATTACGTATTAAAATTTAGTACAAATTTATACGTTGGTGTTAATGAGCAATAATGTAGCAATAGAAGATACATTCTTATTGAGCTTTAATGTTTTAAAGATATGTTTTTGTTTATTGTAAAAAAGATTTTTCTTTATAAAAAATTCATCAAAACAGAAGAACTAGTTGTTTCAACCTTTGTAACAAAATTAAATGGTATAAACGAATTTATTTTGTGTAATGTCAAAAAAATGGCGTGATGTCAAAAAAATGTTATACAAATGGCGCAAGCAATAATACAATATGTTATAGTTCTAGTTAGTTATTTTATTTTTATTAGTTATTTTATAGTGTAGTTATATAGTTATTTTATAGTATAGCTATAGTTATTTTATTTTTATTTTAAATTAGAGGTATGAATGAGTGTGGATACGTGTGTATATGTGTGTGAGGGGGTTCATGTGATGCATGTTCGTGAATCAAGGTCAATACTATACTTCATTTATATAAAAATGTTGACGACCTGTTTTAGACCATCGTATACTGATAATTCTGGTAATGTTAATAAAAAT
The DNA here is from genome assembly GCA_963693315.1 of Diogma glabrata. Classification (NCBI taxonomy): domain Eukaryota; kingdom Metazoa; phylum Arthropoda; class Insecta; order Diptera; family Cylindrotomidae; genus Diogma; species Diogma glabrata. Next base: position 261,349,175 of record OY856188.1, on the reverse strand, counting down.
GAATTGAAGACCGCCTCGTCTGCATGTAGATATGGATTATCAGATATTTTAGTGGAATTGTTAAAACAAAGATTTGATCATATTGAACGTGGAACAACTGTATTTGATGAAGTTGTGCAGGTTTGTATACTTTTATAAACGCGTAAGTCACTTCAGACAGTATGATACTGATATGGATGGGGTGTACCAATTCACTACGAAACATTTCTGCACATAGTTGTCAGCCTAAAAGTTTAAATTTTCTTAGTTAATTTCTTTTTGACTTTTAATGGATAGTTGCCTCTGCTTTCACGATGATCTAAACAGAAGCAGCCAAACACGAATTGGAATTTTAGTTTTGACTTAAACTATCATTGGCTATAAACACATTGCCGAATTTCGATATTTTAAACCAAAAAAAAAGAAAGGAAATTTTTAGGTTGTTTTGGCTTAGACTGTAATTCAGTTTCCGTTTATAATTGTGTGTCATAATTATTATATGAATATTTCTTTTTTTTTATTTCTTAAATACCACTGTGGAATTTTCAACTGTATAAATATCTATCAAAATTATTGTTACGTTCTTGTTGTACTGTAAGGCATTTGATAAAAATAACAGATAACTAATTACACAATGTTAATAATTGTAGCAGAGTATTAACGTACAACTCATATAATAAAGTATAACGTTTACCTTAACAATGACTACCATAACAATAACAAATAAATAAATAATAAGAAATTAGAACAATGGCTGAATTTCCCCAGAGTAAATCCGATTAATTCCACCTAACTGATATTTCCAGAAATTGAAGATCGATTGTGCTAAACGAAAGTCCCAAACCTATGTACTATAATTGACCATTGATTACATAAGTACTCTACCGTGATTTTCTACGGTCGTACGATCGCATTTCATTGAATCAGGGTGTGTGTGTGCGTGTGTGTGTGTAGATGCGTGTGTGTGTGCGTGTGAGAGTGTATGGGACGTGAAAGCGTGTGAGGGTATGTTGGGGGTCGGACGTGGTGATCGTGGTTCTTCCGCATATGGGGGTCGCCAGAGTGTTTTTAGTTCACTTGTGTTTCTGTCTTACATCCGTTATTATCTCATGTTACGCCTACATTACAGTTATTTGGGCTGGAGTAGCAGGTATATTCTTCTCTTCTCATCCCATGGGTTGCAACTAGTCAGGGGCAAAAAAATAATCTCGCTAGGTACGCGACCTGCTATGCCACTTCGTTGTCATTTAACGAAGCAGCGCTTCATTACAGTTTACTCATCCAGAACTGATTGTTGCATTCCCCCATTGTATTTTTTTTTCTCATATGATGTCATAACTAACATTAACATATGTTGTCTTTCTCGAATTTTTGAAGACCAACTAATGTCCTTCAAAAACAAACTCTCAATCCAATCCAAAATTCAATTTGTCAAAATAACATTCTCCAATCTACAGTTATCCTTAACATCTTCTTTTTAGCCACTATTGATCCAATCCTTACTTCCCAGCTGGTACGGAAAACATTTCTTTTCTTTCTTCTAATTCACTTTCCGAACACAAAAAGATCAGTCAAAGCACTATGATTATATATTATAATTATTATTTCTATTATTTTTATTATTATTATTTTATTTATTAAGGAAACAACCAACAAGTTTCAACATAAAGACAACATTATTTTTGATCTTATCGCTTTTATAAAAATTTACATATTGTCCCCGATGATGATCTAGTCCCCGATGATGATCTATGATCTAGTATAAATAGTAAGATTCTTCATATCTTGTTTATTTTTTCCTATTATCTTTTTCATCATACACAAATTAAAAACTTGTCCATATCATATCAATATAAAATGCAACTTAACCATTTCCATATATCATCTATCAATTAAAAATTCTATTCAAACGAGAAAATATGCAATTTTCCTCTACAATTACAGACAACCATTCTACTTTTTATAAATTTAAGCAACCATATTATTTCTACATATGATATTATAACAACGCTTTACATACAAAAATTCTTATTATTTATGTTGATAGAGACATGTATTATTAATTGACATTGAGTGACGCAACAAAGCAATTAATTCAGGAAATGCCAAATTATTGGTTAAATATTGGTTTAGAGTATCCAAATCACTCGACCTTGCAAGTACCCGGGTGGTCGAGTTTTAACTTTCAAAATACCTGGGTGCCCGAGTATTAGAAAAGAAATAAAATATATCTAGAAAAGTTAAGACAGGTGGTGCAGCCATGCAGGGTTAATATATTTAGCTTCTTTTGTTAATAAGCTATTACGAAGCCAATTCAAATAAAATGAATCTTGTTCTGTCCAATTTGTTTTGGGAAATTTGTTTTATAAATTTCTGAATTTCAGCCAGTATACAAGCATCTTCTGCATAATGATTTTTATCATTCGTTTAATATCCTAAATAACAGATTATGTGTTTCCTTACAATATCAGACAGACAGGTAAAACATGTTGGTTGAAAAGAATAAAATTTGGTTATTTCCTAAATGCTGTTCACTCGAAATGAATTGCATGAATTTACTATTGACTGATAATTTTTTTAATAAAATGCGTTGTGTAATAGAACTTACAATATGAGCCACAACAACACCCCAAGTAGCAAAAATAGTGATTATCAGTACTTAAAGAAGGAGTTAAGAAGACTTAATCGAGGCAACGCGTCTTCTTAAAGAAGAATTTAAGTATGAATTAAGTACAAAAAGGCCTATGTGGGCGGTCCGATAGAACGAATTAAGAAGCGTATTTCTATCTTATTTCCTTCTTAAATAGGTATGTGATTTTTAACTCCTACTAAAGTCCTTCTTAACTCCTTCTTAACTCCAGCTTAACTTTTTCTTAAATCGGTATGTCATTTTTTTGTTATACTATCAAAGTCAAAGAGTGACACAGATATTTCTATCTCTTTTTTTCTTTATTGAATTAATTTAAATTAAAGATAATGACAATAATGAAATGAAACAAAAAAAATATGTTGTGTGCTGTTTAAAAATTTTATGAAGAGAAGCTGAGAAGATAATAAAAATATATTATATATTGGGGGTTTGAAAATCGGTTTTAAGATAACATTAACCCAATATCTTCAAACGGTACGAGTCTTATGATAAAATGGGGTCTTCTAACCCCTTCAAAACTCACGCGCCTTTATAATTTCTCTAATTTATTTAAATTGTTGAAAATATGTCAAAATTCAATGCGCCTAAAACTTTATTTAAAATTTTTTGTTGATCAGAACTTGAACATATTCATGCTCACATCGTTGTTAGCTATCTAAATATAAGTTAAAATAAAAAATTGGAGCAGTATTTATTATTTATATTTTTAACGAAAATTTTTCAAATTGTATTTTAAAAATTTTGTATAAAAATATGGCGGAATCTTGTTCATTATCAAGTATATGATGATTTCTCAAATTAAGTACAAATATCTTCTTAATTTAGTATGACACAATACCAAAATAGTTGAAATCCCTTCTTAATTCGGGTGAAAAACCAGGAACGAATTTATACTATTTTGGGTATGATCATTAGTTTTCAATTGTACACTGGAAAAAAAAGTTGGTTCAATCTATAATATTAGTTCAATCAAATTATTTTTGTAGCATCATCTAAAATTAAGGACAACATATAAAACATTTGTCTAACGGTAAAACGTTTTGTCAATCGTACTAAATTTTAGATAGTGCTACAAAGTTTATTTTGCTGAACTAATAATGAAGAATATGCCAATGTGTTTTTTTAGTGTACATTACTGCGAAAATACGGTATGTGACATACCAATTTGAGTAGAAATTTGTACTATTTCGAGTATTGAAATACCGATTTAAGTACATACAATGTTTACTTTTTTCTGTACCTGACAGTTATGAATAATTCGATTGGATTTGTTTAAATTTTACTTAAATTTAGGATAGTTTAGTTATTTGGTTAGTTTGGCTGATTTGAAATATATTGCAGAAGAAACACTAGAATTGACTGCCAGAGTATCCTTTGTTTGAATCGACTCAACATCGCTCATGGTATCAGATGTAACCAAACTAGGCTCTACATAATTTCGTTTTAACTGCTGATTAAATATTTCTTGAATTTTCATATACTTTGATCTCTTATAATAACCGGTTCGTTTCTTTTTTCTCCATAAATTTAACAAACTATTTTGTTCCATTTTAACAAAACACGTATAGTAATCATAAGATATAAACGTAACAAACAAACAATAAAAACTGTCAAATGTTGACACGTATACAAAGAAAGCATAAAATATCATACCAATTTAAGTAAAAAATTCGAAGTATTAAAGCCGGATTATCATACCGATTTACAACTTCAAATATACATACCAAATTAAGAAGCCTTTAAGAATTCTTTACTCGAGCTCGTACATTCCAATTTAATCTTTCTATATGAATACCAATTTAAGAAGCCTTTAAGAATGCTTAAAAAGAGATGTTACATACCGATTTAAAACCCAGGTGACCATACCATTTTAAGAAAGATTTAAGAAGCATTAAAGTAACAAATATTCAACATACCAAAAAAAGAATGAATTAAGTTGCAATAAAGAAATGACATCCCAAAGCAATACCAATTTTTGCTACTTGGGACATATAGAATCCTCTTAAGATTAAGGTCCATTAAGTCTTAAAAATTCCTAGGTTCTATACCCGAGTCGAACTTTAACTTCGATTTAAGTTGTAGATATTCTCAAATGAACCCATTTTAGTTCTGTTCGTCATTTATTGCCTGTAAATAAGAACTTTTGACTCTCAATAAACTTATTAACTCCAACAAAATCTCAAAACATACTATTTAACATCTAATTAGAATCTCAAAAACTATTTACAGACTGCTTATTCTGAAAATACTACTATACGCCTAAATAAGCCTGTTTTTCAACACCTTACTAAGTACTTATTATATCCTATAAGAACTTAAAAAGTCCTATCAATTCTATCAACGTACAAAATTAACATCTTATTTGAATCTTTAAAAACTATTTATGAGTCCGATCTATATCGCATTAAACCCGACAAACATTTTTATACATGAAGATAGCAATATGTATAAATATGGTTTTCCATACTTTTGATTTGTTTTGTGTGCTTTTGTCACTTTGAAATTTAATTTTTACTATAAGTAAAAGATTTTCTTTTTTAGAGATAATTAAGTAGTCGTTATAGTGACAATTTTTTATATTTATTTTATCTTTTATTTTTTACAGAATATATATTTGGGACTACTCCTTCTTCAGTTTTCTTAACTGCATCAATTTTAATAAAATTACTTTCTTATGTAGGTACTATTTTTCTATTTTATTTTATTATTATGTATTATTTATTATGTGGTCGTATAATTTATTTGTTTTTGTATTTATCTTCTCATTCAGTAAATTAATATCATTTTTATGTTTGTATATGTGTACTTATTCTATTCTATCTATGTCACTCCCCTTTTGAATTTTGTGGATGATTTTCAGATTGTGGTTGATGTCAGTGTAATTGTGTTTTTCATTTTTGAGGTGTTGAGCAAAGTGTGATTTGGGATTGTCTTTATTTACTTCACTTATATGTTCGGTAAATCTTATTTTGAAGGATCACTCCGTTTGGCCTATGTAAAATTTCTAACAATCGTTACACGGTAATTAGTAAACACCTGTTTCACTATTTTGGCTTTTTCCGGTTTTTATTAAATTTCTTATTTTATTGCGGGTTTTAAATGCAGGTACGTATCCGAATTGTTTAAAAGTTTTTTGTATGATTCTGTACGTTGTTTTATTGTAGTTAATGCTAATATTTTTTGTCCTTTACATTTTTGTTCGCTTTTCAGATTAGTTTTGCTTTGTAAATATCTTTTGTTTTTATGATTTTTATTCAACGTATTTATTGAACTTGTATAAGGACAATCCCAAATCACACTTTGCTCAACACCTCAAAAATTGAAAACATAATTACATCAACCACAATATGTAAATCATCCACAAAATTCAAAAGGGGAGTGGCCTGGATAGAATAGAAGAATTACATATATACAAACACAAAAATGATATTAATTTACTGAATGAGAAGATAAATACAAAAACAAAAAAATTATACGATCACATAATAAATGATACATCATAATAAAATAAAATAGAAAAATAGTACCTATATAAGAAAGTAATTTTATTAAAATTGATGTAGTTAAGAAAAGAACTGAAGAAGGAGTAATCCAAAATATGTATTCTGTAAAAAATAAAAAATAAAAAATTGTCTCTATAAGGACTACTTAATTATCCCTAAAAAATAAATCTTTTTCTTATAGTAAAATTAAAAATGAAAAAAGCGTTCGTAAATTTAAGTTGTATATTGGAAATGTATGAGTATGATTTTGTTTGTTAAAAATACTTCCATTTTTTAAATGATTCAATTTAAAAGACAAGAGTTCAGAAATAAAAAAATTTAAATATTTGAATATTTGAATTATTTGTAGAAAATAATACTAATTTTCCATAATTTTCTCAATATTATGGAACATTAAATGAAAATATCGATAAATCGATATTTTCATTTAATCGATATATTTATTTAATTCATTTAATTGATTTTTCAAACAAGACAAATAAAAAATATTGAAAAAATATAATATTTTTTTTAAATCACTAAAATTAATTATTGATTATTTATTGGGCCTGTTTGTTTAGCGAGATTGTTTGTATTACATTCACTAAAAAATTTCTTTCGCACATAATTTTATATTCAAATAATAAATTCAACTAAACGCATGCAAATTATTTCGCAAAATGTTAAATAAAACCAGCCATGTTAGAATATATAAAAATACTTTTTATGTTTCTATTCCTATTTCTTATTCTTTCTTTTCTTTGTTTATTTTTATTGTTATCAAACAAATTTAGTTTCTCTTTGTTTTTATTATTACAGAAAAGACCGAAATAAAATTTATTTTTAACGCCTATTTAAATGGGATTTTTTCCTTTTCCTTTTCCTTTTGCAGCAGTTATGTAGATGTTATTTTTGTATTGAAAAAAAGTGATACTTAAATACTCTAAATCTATAATAATAAAAGAAAGTGTTTGTCTGTCTGCGTGCGCTCTCCAGCGAAATCTGTAGCACACAGGAGTCTGAAATTTTGCCAGGAGAAGGCCATTAACAGGTACTAATGCACTTCGGAGCCGAAATTTCAGAGCGAATATCTTAAAAAAAATATAACACTCCTACATACGGGAAAAAAAATCTCGTTTTTTAAATTAAAATAAATATTTTTTTATTAAACTCACACATTTAAAATTTTGCTTCAATTTTGATGCTTTCCAACGAAAAATATAAATAATTTTTTTGAATGTTTTGTTCAATTATGAAAATATTGTTATAAAAATCCATAAAAAGGATGACGAAAAGGTACTACTTTTCTTCTTTTGCAAATGAACTGAGATAAAATAAAAATATAAACTACTTGAAAGTAGTGAAATCAAAAAACGATGTTGAAATAATAAAAATTTTAGTTGGTGAATGGTATTTTGTGGAGTGAAGTGAGTGCTCAATTAAAATAAACTTATAAACTTTGGGTTTTCCACGAGAAATTTTAATACAATAATGAGATTAACAGGAGAGATAATCGGGTTAAATCGCTACCCTGGTCAGTCAATTTCAGCTGAAAAAATAAAACCCGTTTACGTTATATATCAGCAAACTAAGCAAATACGGTGCAGAAAAAAACACATTATTTAAAATAAATTGGTTTAGGACAAAAGCTATTCTCCTAAATTAAAGTCACGCATTAAATTAGTATATGTTCAAATATTTAATGATTATTTAGATTTTTAGTAATAAAGTATAGGATCTAGATATATACGACTTTTTGTGTCACGATTTTTTAGTCAATCAGAATATAGATTTTTGTATGACGGCGATAACTTGAAATAAATTTCCTAAAAATTTTGAGAATAGACCAACAAGAGAATTAATCCACTTAATTCATATTTCAATTTAAAAAAAGTCCAAGCGGCACGTATATCCGCTAGAAATAGGTAGATTTCGAGATCAGACAGTTTTGTGTGCCAGTAGAATTAGATTAGTTTAAACAACACAAACTAATTCCAAACAGATATCGAACAAATTTTAAAAAGAAAATTAGCTACATATGTATAAGCAAAACTATATCTATCCAATTTTGCAACAAACAACATTATCAAATCTACCACAGAATATGTGTGTGACAATTTATGACACAAACCTACGCTATATCATATGTCGTCCAATTACTGCAAAATATCAAAATAGTTTATTTCTATGAAAAAAAATTGATTTCTTCTGTTCAAACCTTTTTATTTTTTTTTTCGTTGACTGTTATAAGGTTTTTGCAAATTATAGTTATGGAGTGTTGCAAACTTTTTTGTTGAAGCCAGCAAGTCAAAAACCTTTAACTGCAGAGGTTTATATTTAGGTTTATATTTATAAGAAACGGATTAAAATGTTTCCACAGATTCTAAATTTATGAAGTTTTTAGAAATATTAGTATCCAAACGGCCGTTATAACGGATTAAAAAAACGATTTTTTTTCTAGTATAAAGCCTCTGGTTATTTAACCATGTGTCAGATTTTTCTGATTTACGAACTTGTCCAAGATATTAATAAAACACACATGGTTGCGGAAGGTTTTTTGATCTGGCTCTACAAATGCGACCGTGAGAGTACCGGTTGATTCAAACGCATTTTGTGTTTTACAAGCTTTTTTGTTGGAGCCGCTCACTCAGAAACCTCCAACTGCAGAGGTCTTTTTTTTGAAAGAAACTGATTAAAAAGGTTTTAAAGATTCTAAATTTATGAAGTTTTTAAAAATATTAGAATCTAAACGGCCGTTATAACGGATCTAAAAACAGCATTTTTTTCTAGTATTAAGCCTCTAGTTTCTTAACCATATGTCGGATTTGGCTGATTTACGAACTTGTTCAAGATATTAATAAAACTCACATTTTTAGAAAAGGTTTTCTGATCTGGCTTCACAAATGCGACCGTGAGAGTGCCGGTTGTTTGAAAAAAAAAATTTTTTTTTGCAAACTTTTTTGTTGGAGCCACTCACTCAGAAACCTCTAATTGCAGAGGTCTATTTTCAGAGTAAATTGATAAAAAAGATTTCAAAGATTTTAAATTTGTTAACTTTTTAAAAATATTAGTATCCAAACGGCCGTTATATCGGTTTTAAAAAATCAATTTTTTTTAGATAAAATGCTCTAGTTCCTTAACCACGTGTCGGATTTTGCTGATTCACGAACTCGTCCGAGATAATAATAGAACACACATGTACAGAAAATTTTTTTGATCTACCTCAACAAATGCGACCGTGAGAGTGCCGGTCGTTTTCGTTATATCTCATATCGTGTATATATATATATATATATATATATGTATATATATATATATATATATATATATATATATATATATATATATATATATATATATATATATATTTTTTTTTTTTTTTTTTTGGTATTTTTTGTATTAAATATATATATATATATATATATATATATATATATATATATATATATATATATATATATATATATATATATATATATATATATATATATATATATATATATATATATATATATATATATATATATATATATATATGTATATATATATATATACCCAGTACATAGGTCGTAGTTTAATGAAAAATAAAATCGAATTAACTTTAATGATTTTTCCTGGCCAAACGGTTCGTTGACGTCACTTTTTTTATTTTTAATTCAAAAGAAAATAAATTGAAAATTTAAAAAATAAACAAAATAAAAATTTTGATGAGGCCTTTTTGATAAAAAACTTAAAAAATAAAATTACTTGTAGTATTCTGACCACACTTTGTCCTAAAACATTTTTTAAAATTATTTTTATATTAAAGTATATTAAATTATCTTTCAAACGAGATATAAATCGTTAAAATTCGTTAAGCCGTTGATTTTTAACAAGCTCTGAAAGTTGACCCTGCAGCCACAATCGTTGAATTTGCAAGAGAGAACCACGAGAGAACGGAGAGAGAGAGGAGCAAAAAAAAAATACGTCCTAATTTTTTTTTTATATTCTACTGAATAAGCATGGTGAGATTTAAATAAAAAATTATGAATCCAAAAAACGCAAATAGTGATCGCTTTCGCGTGGATCTGTTCTATATATATATATATATATATAAATTTTTTTTTTGTTTTTTCGTCTCCGCTTATCATATATAGTCGCTTGGCACAAAAATTTTTCCGAAATTCCGAGATGAAGCCCATTGCAATAGGTAGATTTTTATATGAAATCTACCTAAAAAAAAACCAATATTCATGATAACTGCTCTAGAGAAATTATCACTAGTAATCTCCCAAGGGCGGTGATAATTCGAAACAATTGTTTGCCAAAAATTTCAGGCAACTATATTAATAATAGCACGAGGCCGTAGGCCGAGTTTTTCTATCAATATCTCTTGCTTGAGGAATTTTTTAAAAAAACTATGAGAATTTATCAACGAACGAGTAGAATTCGTTTAGAAATATTTTGCCATTTTTCATTTATTCATATATTTTTTATGAGTTATTCGTTGGCCTACTGTGATATCAGTTAATTATTTCAAAATTAGGTTGATAATTTTTAATATCCTAGTAGGCCAGGCGTATAACTATTTGTTATTAGTATAATTCAAATTTTATTGCTGAAATTGAATGATGTCATTACATTTTAGAAAATTTCATTGGTTTAAATTAAAATAAATATAAGGCAAAAATTTTTTAATGTAATTCAAATATGATTGATCAAATTCAATGATTTTCGAAAATGTCATTGAATTAATTTCAAATAAAAAACTTGCAGGTAAACTTCATACAACTTTCCATTGCATTAAGTTAGTTCACTTCATATTGTCATTAAAATCATAATATTTTATTCACAAAGCTACTTCCGAAAATTTTTCCATAATGTTACACATATATTTAAAATCAAATTTCAATTTTCTCAAAGATAAAATTTTATCTGTTAATAAAAGTTTTTACTAGCTTATGAATTTTCTAAAAGTAATTTTCGTAAGAAAAGTTGATAAACTAGAAAAAAAGTGAAACAACTTTTAACATGCATTTAAATACAACTTTTTTGGGAAAATTTCACAAAATGAACAATATTAAAAAGCGATTTCTAATATAAAGGATTTTCTTTCTGTAGTTTTTTTTTGCAACATATTTGTGGAAACTTAGAAGTTTAAGATGAGCTTAATGTAATGGAATTTCAAAGTAATTTCAAATTATTTTTATATATATATTTTTGTAAATTTCATAATACTTTAGAACATGAATGGATGGATGGTTTTATAAGTATAACTTGAATTATTAATGGTGTAATATTCCATGAAGAGATGAACAATATTAAATTAATAAGCATACAAACATTTTTATTTCACGATTTTGTTAACTAAGTATCATATGTTCACGCCTGAAAATGTTTAGAAATGTTATGTTTAGAATAGAATATCGAAAAAATAGTAAATTGAAAATGATACATATATACCTGTATTCCGAACTGATATATACCAGTATTTTGAACTCTGTAATCCGAACTCATGATTGATCTTTCCCGCGATTGAAGCACTTTTGGCGCGAAATGTGACATTTGATCTGTTATAATTTTTTTTATCTTTCACTTTTCTCTTGCGATCAACCCAACTGTTTTCTTATTTAAATTGAAGTCGATCAATATTTTGAATACTTTTGGATAAAGGTAAAATTAAAGAGGTTTTATATAGGAATTATTATTTATTTTCTGATTAAGTTTATGAAATTTAGAAATATAAAAAAACAATTTTTTACGCGAGTTAATTTTATGTTAAGCGATTATTTAAACTACATATTATTATATAAATTGGTTGGTTAATCTTACGAAATTTAGAAAAATATAAAAACAATTGTTTATGCGAGTTTATTTGTTTAGTGCGATTTTTAGAGAAAATATATTTAAATAAACGATATTATTTAATTACAATAAAACGCATTTTTAATTTTTTTTGAAGTGAATTATTTCATGTTAATAAATTTATTAAATGTAATTGATTTACATGAATTTACTGGAATAATGTATATAGTTTACATTTTTTGCCATAGGCTCTTGGCGTAATTATTTTTTATAATTTATATAAAAAACTAGGTTTTATTATTGTTGAAAGCAAGAGAAATAGCATTGTGAGATATATAGTTAAAATTTGTTCAAAATACTATTTCAAACTATTTCATGGTCCTTCGAGCCGGATTAAACTGGCAAATTTTATATTAAAAACTATCTGAAATTAAATGATGTGACGATGAAAAATAATGTTTCGATATTTATACATATACCTTTCTTTTTTTTTTTATTTTCATATATGACGACATTTCACAAGTGCATGGATGTAAAGCGGTTAGTTGTTCATCTTGCCGCTTTAGAATTACATCCATGCAGTTTTTGATGCTTTCTAATACTACCGAGTCTCTTGGTGTAGTTCATTGGATCTACCAACGTTATTTTGCTTGTTTTGTGATGGTTTGCGCATTTTATCTCTTATTTTTTTGAGTTGGATAGCAATTTGGCATCCACGATAGTTAACTGGATGTTGTCCCTTGCAATTTATTCACTTGACTATCGTGTCTCTGTTTACTCTTGACACATTTGACATATATTGGTTCACTTCCACAGTAGTTTTGTGTATGATTAAAACCTTAAAGCATTGTGGTATTCTCATAGAGTTTTTCTTTAAAGGTTCAATGTTCACTCTCATATTGAGTATCCCCTTTTTATTATAAATTTCTTGTATATTTTCATTCTGTTCGAATATTAACAAAAAAAGAGGAAGTCCTCTTTTATGGTACCTTTTTGTTGGTTTTTCTTTCCTTTTTGATGATATTAACAGCATCCTAAGATTTTAAAACCTTTACGTGTCAGATCTTCAAATATGTCGTTGGCCAAACAAGTGGGATGTACGTTTGTTTTTGTTTTCATATGTAACCCATTTGTGTTTATATTTAGCAAAGTTTTGCCTCTTTCTCTTTTAGGAGATGTTGATGTCTTCCTCCTTAGTTGGAACGGATTTTGCACATCAAATTTCTTGTTTTGATTTGGTTTCAGTACGTGACTACTTTCTCTACTAAGTGAACTTGTAGTTGGTGTACCGATCTCGACGGCTGTGAGCCTGCTTGCTCACTCGCTCTTGCCAAATTTCCGATTCCCTGCACCGTAACCTTTGACCCTTCTTCACCACTCATGGCTGGTTGATAATGGGATTTACTCCTTGCACTAAGTTTCGTTATAGTCTGCCATCTAGAGGAAAAACTAAGATTTTCGACCCCCCTAACATGGAGAACAGACGTCGTTTTGTGCCGTTCCTTCATGGAGTACAGACGCATAGGGTTTGATTGACTAATTGCTATAATGCTTTACTACTACGAAGGGATTGGGTACCGCAACCGTTCGTTCCACATCACAGTGTCCAGATTACGCCCGTATTTGCTGTGGATACTTGGTGGAGGCTGCCAATCAAGTACTCCACATATAACTTTAGCCAATTTTTATTTAATTTAACATATTTTGTCCTTAAGGAATTTTTAACTTGTTAATGTAATGTTCATAATTTAATCACATGTTTTCTTTATATACAATTTTATATTTTCATCGAAAAACAGTAGGTTTATTTAATGGCGTTTTATTGTAAAACATTGAAATGCTAAGATCTAAAATTTTGTCGAATATATTTTATTGCATTGAAGAGGAGGTCACAAAAACCTCGAAATATCTGCTATAAATTTTGTATGAAAAATCACATCTGGTGACTAGTAACATTCTACAGCAAACTGCTTAAAACAGATTAGTTTAAAATAAATTGGAAAACCTTTTCGTTTAATTTATTGACGCATAGTAACCAACTTTATTTCAGAATTCATAAAATTGGTTAAAATAATGAAACTTAGCTTCCCTTAAATTAATACTCAAAAACTTTTATAATCCTAGTTTTATGCTATTTTCCTGGAAATCAATATTACTTCTTTTTAGGGAAACAAAATTTCGGTGGACAGGTGAAATACAAAACTTATTAAAACAAATAACATTAAAAAATAAAAACCGAAAATTGAACTACATCAACTCGTATTAAATTACAATGTAAATAGATCAGGAATAACAAAGAAATTTAAAAATATTTAAGCATGTAGTCATGCAATTTTAAAGGAAAGTAAAACTGAAAAATACCGTATTTTGAAAATAAATAAAAAATAAAGAAAAGTGGATAATGATCAATAATAGTTGGTAGTAGAAGGAGGAGGTGAACAAACGGTTGTGCCAGTGCATGGAATAAAAATGAAAAGGTGAATATTTGTTTTGGAATTATATTTGCGTATGAAAGTTAAATTATTCTTTTGGTATTGGTATATAATAATTTTGCTACTATTGCTCTTTCTACCAGGTGCATATTTTCATCTGCTCTGTGGAATCCCGTTCATTCATAATGTATCATACATGTTTTCAAAACCGACTAGTTAGTACTTTATCTTGTAATGATGCAATAACTTAAACCCATCACAACCTCCTTAGTGGGTTCAATAATCGATAAAAATTCACAAGATAATGCTTACCGTTTTTGTTATCGATGAAAACGGCTCCTGCTTCGTTATAAATACTCGGTTTCGAGTATAGACGCTCTCTTACTCCTAATCTGATTGTCTTATTGGTTAAAGTTTGACTGTGGACGCAGTTCGAATTAGATTTTTTTAGTCGAGTTGTTTGTTTCGGAATTTATTGAGTCAAATTAAAATAATTAATAGTTTAATTTTGAATTATTTTTATGAAATATACAAGAAAAAAAAATTAATATGTGTTTGTGTCGTTCATAATTAAATTAAAGAGAAAGAAAAATTAGCAAAATTTATAGAATTGTTTAAAAAATTTATGTTTTTTTTTTGTGTTATAATGGCGATCGATACGGTCAATTGATTACTGTAAACAAATCTTTAAATCATGTTGTGGAAGTTATACTGATTTGATAAAGTTAAATTAATAAATAATTTTCAAATAAACTGGCGAAGAAAGGTAAACTATTTGTTTTAATGCCCTTTTGGGGTTTAATATTTATTTTCACGATCATATTTGCCGCTTGAAAAGTGAAAATCCTACTATAAATTTAGAAAACAAAATGATGTGTGTAGTGATTTGGGTCGAATTAAATTTCCAGTTGGAAGTCAATAATACTATTTTAAGTTGAATTAATACTAATATCACCCAACTTCGGTACAGGATCAGGAACAGTTTTCGGAATAATTTTATATCATATTCCACGTATACCTGTTTCAACAAGGCTATGTGTTTCAACATTTATTCTAAATATGCATGATTCGTCAATTATATACTCCTTTATTCCACGTATGTCTGATTCGACGAGTATATATTTCACCTTTTAATCTGCATATATATGATTTCAACATTTATTCTACATATACTGGATTCAACAATCATACATGTTTCAAAATTTTACTCTACGTATACCTGATTCGGCAACTATATAGTTCAATATTTATTTTACGTATACCTGATCCATCAATTATATAGTTCAACATTTATTCTGAATATACCTGATGCGACAATTACATATTTCAACTTTTAATCGGAATATACCTCATTCATCAATTGTATAGTTCGACATTTATTCTGGAGATACCTGATACGACAATTATTTCATCATTCATTCTGAATATACCTGATTCGTCAAGCATATACTCAAACCGTTATTCTACATATGCCTGATTCGACGAGTGTACATTTCACCTTTTATTCTGCATATACCTGATTTCAACATTTATTCTACATATACCGGATTCAACTATTATATGTGTTTCAACATTTATTCTGAATATGCATGATTCGGCAATTGTTTATTTCAACATTTAATCGACATAAACCTGATTCGACAGTTATATATTTCAACAATTAGTCTACATAAACCTGATTCAACCATATATTAATTTTTAGCAATTCATTCACCCTTCGATCCGAATAAGCTGGATTCAACAACACGTATATTTAGTCCAGGATTAACCGGGGAGAGATGAACAGCTAATCCGACCAGGAAGAAGAGTGGGATCTAGCATTGACATGGGGTGAGTATAATAAAAGTTTTTTGTGAGGGTGAATAGGTTGGTGTGTGTATTTGCGTGTGTATGGAGGTATTTGGAGGTGCCTGTGTGGACGGGTGCGAGCGTGTATGTGTACGGGCGTGAGCGTGAGTGATGCATGGATATATGGGTATGTATGTGAGCATGGGTGTTTGTGTGGGTGTATGAGGTGCGAGAACGTGTGAATGTGTAATAAACTAAGGGGGTGGACATGTTGACCGCGGCTTTTTCACATACGGGTTCGCCAGAGTCTTCTTTTATCACTTGTTTTCTTTCTTTGATCCGAATTAAATTACAAAACACGCATACTATACTGATTATTGTGCTGGATTCTGCAGGTTATTCTTCTCGTTCCCACAGGCTGAAGCTAGTTTGGGGCTTTAAAAACATTCTAGGTGCACGGCCTGCTAACCGGCTTCTTTAGGTTACCATTGAAGCCACTCCATTACAATCTATTCAACAACCAACTCAGAAGACAATTACCATTATAGATATCACTCTTTCCAGCCGCTATATGATCTGCAACGTTCACAGCTTGCTACAAAATTGCTTTTCCTAACACCAGAGCCTAACTATAATTTACCGATAAAACAGAGCTTTTTAAATAATACTATCACCACTTGTGGTGACCACAAGTTTTTGTCAGACCACGTACAATACAAATGAAATTAATTTACAAATTTGACAAAAAATTATAAATTTTAAACGATGGCCAAAATAAACGCTACACTACCAAAATAACCGCTACAAACGCATTAATAAACACCAACATTTCCTGTGTAGACAAATCCAGTGGTTACGAACTTTTTGCTCTATTTAATGCAATATAATATATTGGTCAAACTGGTCGACATTTTTAAAACGTAGACTTAAAAAACAAAATGTAATTCTCTTGAACACTAAAATTGAACGATAAAGCCACAACACAGACCTATTTTTACTAATATTCGATATTTTTCAAAAAAATAAAAGTTTAAAAATCTAGTTCCAGAAAGATTAATCTTTCACCGTCGTAATATTTTTTTAATTTGACGTCACTAAATTTGATTGAATTTCAATATACTGTTTTTGTACAAAACTAATTAAATTAAAAATATGTTATTGATGTTTTAAATATTTTAATGCAAAAAATGAAACCAATCAAAATGCCATTAATCATAAAAATATAAAATAATTTTATTTATTCTCTCCGATAAAGAAAACAGAAAATGGCAACAAAGCAATAAATTCAATATTTGTTTTGATTGATTATTCCAAGCTTACAGAAAGTAACACGATTAAATTTTTAATGTTGCTGGTCAGTAAATGAGGGATCATAAAAAAATTCTATTTTCGGTTGTTATAGAAATCCGAGAAAATATTTGGTCCAAAACTCACACAATTATTTTCATCAAATTTTTCGGAAATTATCAAACTTTTCACCTCATAAAAAAACAAATAAGTCACATTTCACACTTTAAAAGGAAAAACTAACATAAAACTGCAATCAAAGTAATCATTAAATCTCATCAAAATTTTAAAACCAAACCATGTTCTGTTCATTCTATCATTTAATCTTCTTTTTCCAGGGTCGTTTTCAACACACAAAAATCTAATAAAATCCAAAAAGAAATATCACCCTCATAAGTATATGTATGTGCTAAGAAAATAAAATTAAAAGTTAAAGGAAAAAACGAAATATAAAGACAACCAAAATGATAATTATTATAAGATAATTTAACACTTAAAGATATTAAAAAAAAAAAAAAAGAAAATCTTTTGCTCGTGTTCTTTTGAAATTTTTTTTTATTTGGACTTTTATTTAAAAATGGTTTTGTGTATTTGGTCTTATGTTGCATAATCGTTAGTGTAATCTTTTTAATGTTTGTTGTTTTTAAGTTTTATTATTGCTTTTTAAGAATACTTAATGTTAGTGACAAAATATTATGGATGATTTGACAAGAAAACTGAGGTTGTTCGCTTTTCTTAAATGATTAGAGATTTTACATTAAATTACGATTATAAAAAGTATTTATGGTAATTTAAATAACATTTTTTAATGGGTACAAAGAAAACAATATGGAGCCAAATAAAAAGAACTTCTTTAGTTTTGTTCTAATAGTTTCAAAAATGAATGATGTCAGGTTGTCCGATAGTTCTGATAGAAATAAAATCGGAAAAAAGAATAGGAGTTTTAGTATTAATTGATAAAACCTACTTGATAAAACTTCTATTTGTCATATCTACGGAATTTTATTTTTCATAATAAAGTTGTGTATAATACTTATCTGATGTGTGAGTTTAGTTTAGAAAAAAGGTTTTCCTCCTAAACAATTTTATTTTTTAATTTTGTGAAAGTTTTTTATTTTTTTCATTGAATGTTTTGGCATCAATTTACTATTCACATTTTTTAACTGACTATTCAGAAAAATAATGTAGAACCTAAGGTTTATCTATGATGCATACGATTTTGTTTTATTGATTTGTTCTTCAAACTGCAAAAATCATGCCAATTACAAATAGAATAACTATGACATTTATTTGGTTCTCCATTATTTAAAAAAAAAATACCTAAAACGTATATTATTACCTCAGTCATATATAAATGAGCCAAATCGATAAAAACTCAGTGGGCTTTATAACTGTTCTAAGGATACTTAATGAATGACCTTATATGGAGCAACTTGGATACCATAAAAACCTCAGGAGTATGTTTTTGATTAAGGATCCAAATAGTTTACACAAGGGGTCACCATTTGTAATCATTGATTTTTTTTAATAATAATTGAATAACAAATAAAAGGAAATACCGTATCTTTTTTCAGCGTATCTTGATTTGTGATATCTCTTAAAAACGAAAACAAGAAAAACTAAATCATGAGTTGAATCAATTGAAGTTGATGAGTTATTTCTGGGTAAGCATTTCCAATTCATACTATTAAAATAAAATATATAAAAAAAAACAAACTCTGATACCACAAATGAACAAACAAAAATTTATTTTAAATAATAAAACTTCGATTCACGAAATCTTCGTGACGATTTCGATATAACTAAAATTGATAAATCCTAATCGAAAATTTACTTTATAAATCAGAATTAATTTAATAATTCTCTTGATCGATATTTTATTACGGAAATTTTCTATCTTTTGTTACTTTTCAAATATATATTAGTCATCACATGATTACCAATAAAGATTCAGTTAAATGAGAAATATCAAAATGGCATCTCTTAAGGTGTGTTCAGACTAAGAAACATGTATGAGTGCAACATGTCAATTAGGGTTTCTAAATATCCGACCTATTTGATTATCCGGATATCGAATACATAAACAACAAATTATCCGGTTAATCCGGATATCCGGATAATTAAACAATAAATAAAACATGTTTTTTACTTTGCGGTATTTAAATCATTTATGTATATTTTTCGTGTATCTATATTAATTAATATTTATACATAGTCACAAAATAACAAAAATAGTAACAAATCATAAATAATAATAATAAAAACATAAAATTATTGATAAATTTACTTAAATTAATGAAGTTATTGATGCATTTATAAAAATGCATATTTTAGAAAAATTATTGCATTAATTAATTAATTATTACAATGTCTCGAAATTGAGTCGAGTTCTAATTTTTGTCCTGGTAAGACCAGCAATTGAAAATACCCGCTCCGTTGCAGTCGATGTAGGTTTTATTGCTAATAATACGCAATATAGAATATTTAAATTGCCCTTCGTTTTTTATAATTATTTAAATAAATGTTATCTTTTTTCAGCAAATGGAACTTCCTTCATTCTGCTTCTCAACATGAGTAATTAAAGCAATAGCATTCTCAAGTACTTTCTGCTGTCACGATTTCTTATACAATCTTCACTGCTTAGATTTTCTTCATCTTCACTTTCAATAGTAATTTCATTAGTGATTTCCTCAGAGTCATAATTTAGAAGTACAGCTCTCATAAACTTTAAAAAATAGCCAACACTTCAGATTTTATTGACAGGGCCACAAGTTTATAAAACATTATTTTTTTAAAATTAATATAGCATCAAATAAATATTAGTAAAATATCTTTACACTGCAGATTCACGAAGTGTTTCATAAAATATTCAATGATTACAGTTTTCAAAACATTAAAGTTTTAAATAAATTTTTAAAACTTGTAGTCACTTCACTGCACTAACAAACTTTGCAACGCAAGTTAATTAATAGTTATTTGAACTTTTCAACGCAATTTGATTATTTTTTTACAAAATAAAGGGTTTTTTAATATTCAGATAGTTGCAAAAAAGTATCCGGATAATCGAATAGTCAAAATATGGTCGAATAATCCGGATAATTCGATATCCGGATATCCGGATTAGAAACCCTAATGTCAATCAAAAAACTTTTAAACATTTTCTCATACAGTGTTTTAAATATTTTGTGTAAGTCCATACACTTTATATACAAAATTTGATGTATACTAACGTAATTGCAAGTTTATTAATTTGTTGCCTCACACATGTACCTCCATAGCGTTATTTCTATTTATATCACAAAAAACCAACACACACCAACACGAAAATCAAAGGCCATTTCACATTCAATAAATTCGAATATAACTTAATTATTGGGTGTTTGAGTTCTTTTTGTAATTTTTATGTTAACATATATTACTTAAATTATCGTAATAAGTCGTTTTTATGGAGTTGTTTTTTAGATGGTTATGATTCTTAATTCAGAGCCAGAATCGAAATATCTCGAACGGATCGTTACGCATTTCTTGCGTTGACCGTTAAAGCTGCGATAAGGAAAAATAAAGCAAAATTAAACCACCTTAAAAGCGTATTGATAAAATGTTGTATGATTGCCACCAGAAAATCTAGTTGCAAGAGAATTAAGAGTCATTTTTTTTAAAGTTGGACACATTTGATAATTGATGTCTTCGATTTTCCTCAAATTTTCAGGATATATTAGTAGTACTGTGATAAGAAAAACTGCAGTTTATCACCTCTTAAATGTGGCACGTTTGTCCTTGAACAGAGGTCAAACTTTAAGATTGTATAATTGCAGCTGCACTTGATGGTTGAAATTTCAATGGCCAGGGCAAGTCCAGTTGCACTATATTGTAGTAAAATAATAATGCCGCCTTGTTTTCTAAATTATAGTTTTCTTCCAAAATGTTTATGCGTATCCTAGTCCAAAGCAAAGGTAGTTGTGGTATTTGTAGAATTAATAGAAGTCTGGGTACAATTTCCAAGGTAATTAATTAAAATAATAACAATAAGATTCACAGAGTATTGCTTTTATTAAAATAATTATTATTATTCACGGTATAAAAAAATATTTTTTAGTTAATCACTCGCTAAGGCTCGAAATATAATGATAGCATGACAAACAATTTTAACTTAATTGAACAACAATAACAAATAAACTTTTAATTTAACTAAGCTGCCATCTATCTTAAAACATTAATTTTATTCTGCTAATTCTATGTTTAATTGACTTAATTTTATTTTAAGGTATATTCTTCAAAGGTCATGGGCAAATCGTATAAATTATATGATAATTTTTCTTCATAAAACCATAAGTTGCCGATAATATTTTTTTAATATGGATTCAACTTGATACTAGGTAGATGTTAGCATAAATAATTCGGTGGCTCACTCATGACTTTGAGGGCCAAAGTCATTCGAAAATGATAACTCAATAACGTCAAGTCAATAACTCTAGAAGCCATCAGTCAACAAGTTTGAGACATAGCTGTAATTATACTTCATACTCGGTAGTTTTAGATCCAGACTTAAACCTCGTGGGGGAAGTGTTTGTTTTTTCATACACGCTTCTTTTCAAACGTCCATTATGTGTTTTACAAAATGTATCCTTAGTCACATTTTTCATATTTTTCGGGCTATTTTTGATTTTATAATGATAACAAATTAACTTTATAGGGCCATAATCGATTAAGTAAAAAATTACAAAACCACAATACTCCCCCTTAAGTACACCTGAATTTTTTTATTTATTAGTGAAAAAAGGAACACGTAAAAGATTGGACAGACAATGAAAAAGGGTTTAATTTATTTACGAGTAGGTCTGGTCTAGTCGAAAGATTAGGTCTGGTCGAAAAATATAAGAATCTGAACAGAAATGTGCATTTTATCGCTATACATATAGAAAGTGCTGGCGCCCACCGAAACAATACCAACACCCTGAACACAAATTAAAAAAATTTAATAAAACAATGAAATCGGTAGCTCTAAGATCTGTATCCTGAGAAATTTACTAAGAAATTAATAGATCTGGGTCAAATTTTTCCATAGGTGGTGTACTTTGTACAACCCACAGACAAATGATTGCAAAACGAATTTCAGAAAAGAAGTTAACCGTAGAAAGGTGACTCAGATGAATCAAATGAAACAAGTGCACCTTATGAACCTTGTCCATCAGATTTTGCTGACTCACGAAAAAAGTTAGCAGCAAAAGAATGTTTGATGGAGACTGTTGCACCACGAATAAGACCCATCAAGTATTTAAAAATTATATTTATTTTAAAATTTAAGTATTTTAAAATTTAAAGCCCATTCTTATTTCGGAGTCAGACGAAGAAAGTAGTCTCCTAAATTATAAAGGAAAAAGAACAAAAAAAAAACAAAAATAATCGAAAATATAAAAATAAGTATTATAAGTGTTGATAAGTGCTAATAAGTAGCTAATAAGTGTTATAGTGTTTGTGTTAGTGTTTATAAAAATAAAAGTATCGAAGAACGGACGCGTACAATTATATAATTGGTGAGATTGTTCTTTATTAAAAAATTATTTGGTATTTTGTGTTTACTGATGCCAAGGGTTAGGCATGCAAAATTTTACCTTTTATTGCTTTGATGTAATAAATTTATTTATTATTGTAAAGCATAAATTTGTCTTGGCAACAAAAAACAAAAAATTTCATTTTAGTTGTTATTTTTTTTGGATTGGTTGAGATTTTTTTTTTGTGAAGTTTTTTGACATGATCTAGCTCCTCCCACCTCGGACTTATCTTAGGAGTTGGAAAATATCAGTTAGTTGATTATGAAATGTTTTTTTTTTTGACAAAAGTTAGGAATTTAGAATTTAACCCTTTATTTGTACTCTTCAATTTTGTTAGTGTCTTTTGTGTCCCTATTTTTTTGCTTTTCTTTTATCGTGCTACTGTTGCATGAAATCTGTATCGTGTTTTTGTGACAGAGATACCCACATTCTTTTGTACTGTTTAGTGTTGAAATTTAGGCCTGGCCGAATTTCAGTAGCTTTGCCTGCAATGTCAAAGGGTAAGTCTTTGTCTCAACAAAATGGCCGCAGAGTGAACCAACAGCTTAGCATTGACTTCACCAACATAAGAGGTCTCAATTCGAATATAAACGAGGTTCATCACTACATCGAAAAAAATAAACCTGACATATTGTTTCTTACCGAAACAATTGTTAGTGGCAAAGCATCGAAGTTGGATCCCGATAAATACCGGATACTTAGTTACGAATTGGAAAATTCCTTTTATAACAAGTATGGTGTCTGTGCATTTGTTCGAGATTCACTTTCATGTATGAGAATTAAGGCCTACGAGTTGAACTCTAAGCACCATAATTCTATAGCACTGAAGATCTCAGGTGTTGATGAAACTATGTTTATAATAGGATTATATAGATTCCCAAATTCTCCCCCAGGATGCCCCTTTTTCGATCAAATATCGGCTAATCTAGACAAGATTACCACGGACTACCCCAAAGCAAGACTGGCCATTCGTGGAGACTTTAATATTCATAATAAAGAATGGCTTAAGTATTCATCGCGCACTGACAACGTAGGAAGACAAGCTGAACTGATACTCGCAGATTATCACGGTTTGACGCAAATGATAGAGTGCCCCACTAGAATCTCAGACAATTCACATCATAACAATAATTTGCTGGATCTGTTTTTGACAAACGAACCAGATACTACGAAGACAAAAGTTGCACAACCCCTCGGAACATCGGACCATCTACTAATATCAGCAATAGTGCAATTTACATCACCGACACAAATTAAAGCAAATCCTCGTCGCGTTTGGACGCTATATAACGCGCCAACTGGGAGGGACTGAGAAACTTTTATGATGAAACACCTTGGAAAACTATTTGTTGTGTTGATCAAGATCCTAGCACATCGGTAATAAGAATGTCCGAAATCATAAAAGATGGAATGCAGCGGTTTATTCCAAATCGATTAATCACTCCTAAGACTGAGCCTTGGTTCACGCGGGATGTTGATGAGGCAGTGAGGAATAAACGCTAAAAGCTTTGCGCTACAGACATATAACGCTAATAAAACTCCTGAAACCCATAGCGCCTATAAGAAAACCAGAAATATTAGTAAATACAAAATAGAATTGGACAAAGAAGCGTTTATCCAGAAGAAAGCAAAGAAATTCGCCGAGCACCCATCTGGCTCACGTAGTTTCTTTCAGGCAGTTAAATCAGTCCAGAGCAATTTTACTCGATCCTCTATTCCAACTTTAGTTCTGAATGACATTCCCGTGAGCGACTCGAAAGAGAAGGTGGATCTTTTGGGTCGTATATTCGCAGAAAACTCAAACATAGTGGAACCTCCCCATTCTCCTACACTCATTCCCCCAGTTGTAACGAAAATGAAACCAATTATTTTTTGTTGTAATATTGTACGGAAAATGCTTCTTTTTATCAATATCAACAAATCTGCTGGCCCCGATGGTATTTCACCCCTCATTCTTAAAAATTTTGCTAGACAACTAGCTCCAATTTTAACAAAAATTTTCTATTTATCTTATAAAACCGGAATATTTCCCGACTCTTGGAAGCTGGCCAGCGTTCAACCCATACCAAAGAAAGGCAGTAAGATAGATCCTAACAATTATAGACCAATTGCAATTCTATCGGTTTTAGCTAAAATATTTGAAAAATATGTTAACTACAATTTAATAGATTACTTAGAGGTGTCGCGAATTATTGATGATAAACAGTATGGTTTTCGTAGAAGTCATGCAGCTAGTGATCTGTTAGCCTACCTATCCCATCTCTGGAACAAATCGCTGGAAAACCATGGTGAAACATTCAGTATTTCACTTAACATTTCTAAAGCATTTGATGAATTGTGGCATAAAATTTAGATGGTATCACATCCAATATTTTCACAATCAATGCAGGGGTTCCCCAAGGTACTGCACTCTCACCAACCTTGTTTCTTCTATACATTAATGACTTACTTATTTCCACAGTGCACCCAATCCACAGTTTTGCTGATGCCAGCACATTGCTTGCATCACATGCATCTCCTAAATTTCGATCTCGTACTGCACTTACCACTGATAGAGAGCTGCTAATCGATTCTATCAACAAAGATCTGGAGCGTATAATAGAATGGGGAGATCGTAATCTTGTTTCATTTAATCCAACCAAAACCAAATTATGCCGTTTTTCACGAATAGAGCGAGATAAAAATTTCCCTATCAAAATAAACCACGAGGAATTGCGTGAGGTTGAATCAGTTAGACTTCTGGGAGTGGATATTCAAAATAACCTGAAATGGAATAAACATGTGTTCAACCTCACTAAATCTGCAATAAAATGTCTAGACTCTGTACAGAGAAAAGCAATACGGTTGATTGGTAATACCGAACTAACGGACCAGCTTGATTCACTCCAGCACAGAAGAAATGTGGCTGAATTGTCAATCTACTATAAATATAACTTTAGCGAATTCTCCTCTAAGGAAATTCAAAATATCCTTCCATCGTGTGCGAAGTATAATCGACAAACAAGAGCTGCCGAGTCGTCCCATCCATTTGTTGTACAAATACCTCGTTGGAGAACTGTGTCCTTTTAGAACGACTATTTTAATAGAGTGGCCAAATTGTGGAACTCAATGTCTTCCTCTGTATTTCCCGATGAATTTTCCCCTCAGGCATTTAAAGAAAATGTCCGTAATCATTTAAAACAATTAGTATAGTTATCCCTATATCCCCATTCCTTCCATTTTCCTCATCTCCTTCCTTTATAGTTGACATGGTATCTTCGGATATTCAAAGAGTCTAAATAATGAATATTTTATATTTAGTGTGCTAAACATGTCCAAGTAATTAATAAAAAAAAAAAAAAATTTAAAGCGTTTTTTTTCATACTGACTCCAAAATATATATTATGCAAGTATGGAGAATTTTTCAAAAGTGCTGCAAAGACTGTTTTTTGAAGCGAAAATTGACTTAATTGGTCACCACACGAATTCTATTGAACTAGTGGTGATTTTGAAATGGTAAGTGATAATAATAAAAGTAAACTATGCAAATAAAACGTAAAATTTCATGATTTTCTAGACCCTTGAATATATTGGCATGGCCTGTTCTGCGGTTAGAAGATGTTTTTCAATACCGATTAAATCAAGCAGCTCGTCATCTATCCATTCAACGTAGCGTTTGACGTTGTATTATAGCTGCAATTCGTGGTTTTACTTTCTTATTATCATTTACAAAATTTTGTGCATTTAAGTGACTTTAAAATGATTCTTTAACATAGTGTGGTATGAAAAGTATACATGACAAGCTTAGCATATTCTATTTCTGATGTCTATATGAATTGGTGGACAGAATAAATCATATTAAATGATTTCGTACATGCTAATATATTTTTAACGTGGAAGTATATTCTCGAGTGTAATGAACACTGAACCTGCTAGTGAGTCACTAGCAGGAAGCAATCATGGGACTGCGTGACTGGCGGATAGTATTCTTACGAGCTTCAGCCATGTGTATTTGAACAGCAATATCCCACAGTTCAGTACAAATAACCAAATATACTCGCAAAAGAGACTGTGTTAACGCAATGAAATAAGCAAAACAAAGTGGCAGGAACTCTGGCAACCCTAAAAGCCGAAAAAACCCAGAGCATCATCCTAATACGACTACTATTGCAATTATAACATTTAAACGGTTAATTAAATGATTCACTCACCCCATGATTGTTCTGGATCCAAATGCTCATTCCAAAGAAAAAAATTATTCAAAGAGTCATCTTGAAATAATCTTCATATATAACCAGACGATACAAAATTATTAAATGTTGCCCTTAATGACCAGATGGTCATTGAATTTGTTGATGGAATAAAATGATTTTCGACAATTGCTGAATTTGATAACTGATGTCGTAAAATACTGACGCATTAAACATGCAGTTGTTGAATTTGTTGATAATATATTTAACGATATAACAAAATTAGTGGTCGCAAATGTAGAAATATATAAATTGATAAACCGTAATACTTTCAAGTCTTACTTTTCACAAATGTAACAACTCTTTAAAAAAAATAATAACTGTTATTCAAAATGGTCTCAGTGAATGAATTAAAAATAAGCAGAAGCACGAACAAAACATAGTTTTTGGATACCTTTAACAACTATAATTCACTGTTCCACAGTTTGATTTGATAAATACAATCATTCTGGGTATTAAGTTCAATCGCGACGACGTTGGTTGTTTACCTTTACATACACAAAACCATTTCACTAAACATTAACTTTTTTTCAAATTAAATTTTAATAAATAAGTTTTAAAAACATTTTTCTAATTTATTTTAACTAATCTATTACATAACTACAGAATTGTACTACCAAATCTTTTCTAATCTTATTAAAGCACACAAGTAAATTTTGGTAGTTATCACACAATACAAACAAAGAATGTTTTTCCTTTTTTTATTATAATTGAACCCAAAAAGATTTTCCTATATTTAAAAGTTACGAAAAAAATATTATCCAAAAAAAATATGGACTGTCACAACACAAACAATAATTAATATTGTTTTTCGGCAAACGGCTGTAAAGTTTAACTTTACTGCCGCTAGGGAGTTAGCTAAAGTCTTACTTTTTAGCCTGACAGCAAAAGTAACGTCTAGCGACAACAAAAGTAACGCCATTTTTATTTTATATTACGGAGGCTGTAAAGTAGCATTTGTTATTTGTTAGTTTGTTATTTTTTCA